>JAWDGP010003764.1:277500-332500 GCA_033675545.1 Elysia crispata
TTTATTTATCAATTTATTTATTCAGTTTACTCCGGGACATCTATATCCTTTTTTTTAACATTCATTCGTGTTTTTTTGCTTTTTGTTCCTTTTTTTTTTTTTCACAAATCATGATGTTTCCGTTTTATTATTATAAATTTTAGAGTGTTTTAACTGTATGCTTATTGTTTAGATGTTGTTAACTACACGGCGTTGTTAAACATCCATGTAGTTAATCAGATCTGTAGTTTAGAATGTGTACATGGTACATGGTTTTTGTTTTCGTTTTCTTTTTTGTTTTTTAAGTAATCCACACAAGCGAATGTCTTTTTTCTTACTGTCATAACTCTTTCTGGGTATGAAATTTAAACGATTCTTTTTTGGAAAGTAATTTCATATTATAAATAGATTTTATCATCGTGAGCAAATCTCTCTAAACTCACATTCAGTGGTAACATATCTGACCTAATGATTGGAGTGAAGTGGTCTGTTTTATATATATAATTATATATATATATATAAAAGATAGGCAAAAAGCACTCTGCGACGTCTTAAATTTCATTTGCGTTAATGCAAGGCCTTTTTAAACAGTCCCAAACAGAAAGTGATGTTTATAAGTTGAAAACGCTGTTTGTCAGCGACCTCCTAGTATGGTCGCGCCACTCATTATTATATTTTACAATTAACTTTTTTTTTCGATGATGAATGTTTTATATGATGATGAGGATGGTTGTGTCTTTGGGATTGAGACTGTGCAAAGCTGGTTGATCACTTGTCATAGAAAAACCTCGAGTTTTTTTGTTTTGGAGTTTTAAGCACCAGAAACATTCTGAAATAGGAAATCAGTAGAAAATAAGACATACTTTTCCTTAGAGGAAAATTGATATTCTCTCAACTTAAGGTTAAATGCCATTCTTTCGTTCAATGTAATTTTATACTATTGATCTCCTCAAATAATATTTTTGTTTTGTTTTAGAAACTGAATGTAGAAGAGAGATATGCCTAATTAAAACAAAACCCACCACCTAGTGGAACGAATGTCACTATCTTGAACATAGGTGAAGTAACGGTCAAGATTAGAAATACGGTGCAATGCGAACTTCCTGCCCTTTTGGAAAGTTGATTTAAAGGGGGAAAAGGGGGGGGAGACAAAACGAAAGAAAAAAAAAGAGACCAAGTTTAGAGGGAAAAACGAGATAGACAATATATTTTTTTAAACAGGACTTTGATATTGCATCATTTTTGACCTGTTCACCTGTGTTCTGAAACACTCGCATAGTAGGACCCTCCCTCGGCACAAAGTTCGTGTAGAGCAGAATGTTATTGGTCGTCTTATCTGTAACCAACTTGCCAGGTTGATCCATGGTCGATACATTAGAACAGATTAATAAATAGTTTGAGTCAAAAACTTGGAATCTTCCAGTGAAGTCTTATTGATTTCTCAGCGGATTCGATGAAATCGATGAAAACAAGTTCAAATCTGAAAATTCCATAAATGTAGGTTCGAAAATGAATTACATGCGCTCAATCATCGTCTAGATCGGTAGATGTAGAGTAGAATGCATAAAACAAAAGGGTTTAATTCGTTTTTGGACAACATAGAACATTAACTGACAATGAGAGCGGTCGAAAGAATTGAATTTTCTAAACCATTTTTCTGAAATCAATGCTAGTGAATCACTTGCAGTTGGCAAGTTGGTTACGTCGGACTAGAGGCATGTCAAAACTTCCACGGTAGACATTGTCTGTGAGTGTTTTATGTCTGCTAGGATTATGTTTCTATTCCTGTTGTTGTTGATGTTAATGTGGCTCATGATGATGTTGTAGCTGACGGCATGTTTTACCTCCCCCCTCCCTCACTCTAGCTACACCACCGTTCCCCGTATCTCCGAGGACTCCCTACCAAAATCCAGGTAACTCCGCTACGGATTAAGACAGTTATTAACTAATCGTAGTTACTTCCCCTTTATAACTTACACCTCTCATGATTTCATCGCTTCCAGCGGCTAACATTTCCAAAGCTCCTGAGACACTATTTTAAAGATGCGTAATCAGATAGATAAGCTTCATAAAACCTTGACCAGACCTTAATTTGCTTCTTATTACTATTTTTCACATTTCAATTTCACCTCCCCCTCCCCTACACAAGGCGCACATTAGTTTTTGGCTTGAGCAAGTTCACCATAGATTAAGATGTATGATGTTATGCCTCAGTTATATGTAATTCACTCAATTGAAAAACAATTCTAGCTGAAGCATACTTATGAAATTATACATTTTAGATTACGACAGTGTAATTTATGCATGTCTTTTGGAATCTAAAACTTTATCCCACCCAGCTCCCTCTACCCTTGTAGATAAGTTGAAAAAAAAAAAATAAAAAAAAAACAGAGGTCTCTATTTATCACAAAGCAAGCGATGCCTCCCGCACTTTCTCACTATTTATCACCCACTGATATTGTTATGCCATTTTAGATTTTGTACGAAAAATGTTTAAAAAACAACAAAATTATACTTAATGAACTCAGTTTCAATAGTTCAATTTTTATTTTGCCCTTGCCATGATGTTCAAATAAATTTGCTTTTCCAACTTTCATGTTTCATGTTAGATAGTTTGGTTTCCTTTTATTCTCATTTTCTGCTTCATTTTTCCCCTCTTTCCCTCGACCCCTGTGTCCAGGTTTTGCGCCTAGATGTGAGTGATTTTTCTTTTTTATTATTATTTTATTTCGCCTTGCTTCGTTTTGATTGCTCTTTTCCTTTGTGACATTTTAAAATGTATGTCGTTTTTTAACATTCAAAACGCCAATCATGTTATAACAGCATCATTGATTTATGTCTTCCTTACTTTCTTTGTCTTCAATTCCTAAGTTATTTGTTTTAAATAAAGAATGAAGGCACCGGTTTAAAGCAAGTTAATTATTCTCAATGATTTTGGTGGGGGTTTTTTTTTATTAGTTTACTAGACATCAAAAACTTATTCGGGATCCCATTACAACATGACATCGTTGGATAACTAAGTTTTGTCACATCAAAACATCTCGAATATAAATTTTGAGGTTTATATTTTATGTTTTAATCAACCCTGATAAATTTGACAATTTCGTAATGGCAGTGCCGAATATGCGTTTTTTTTTTTGTGCTAATTTATATCGATATTTCCCAATCGTACCAGAAGTTTTTTGTTTCGGCGATCACGTTATTCCGAGCTCCTTGATTAATAAGTCATAAACTTGTAGCTATAGAGGCACCAAACTAACAGTTACTGCATTATGCTTAATGGATTTGACTGGGATACGGGTTCAGGTGTGATGCCTTTACGATGTGACGCATTTTATTATAGATCTGCTTCTTATGTGATCTTGTGTTTTAAAATTTTGCTTTGTACTGCTCATGTGATTTCCACCTTTCCATCTTTTGATCTTCATTGTGCATGCTTTGGTGGGTGGTTCCTGTACTGAATAAAGTACCGCTGTTTTCCTTCTTTTTTTTTTTTTTTTACAACTTTCTTTTCATAGATTTTTTCAAGGTGCTTGGGGCTAATGTTTTTTGTTGTTGTTTTTTGTTGATAAAATAATGATCATGCATTTTTTGCTTGGTTTTTGGTTTTAGTTTGTAGAAACTATGTTTGATGTTTCTTCTGCTTTCCCCCTTTATCCTTTTTTTTCATCCCTCAACAATCCTAACACACACACATTCGAAATTGTCAATTTTTCATGCAATCGAAACCTTAAACGCGCCCAAAAATAATAACAATGCCATTTTCCCTTCGGGTATATTTTCCAATTTAAACGCATAACATGATATGCAAATTTATATTTAAAAATTAAAAAAAATAAAAAATAAAAAATAAAAAAAATAATAAAAAAAAATAATGCAAAATTCCACCACACGCCTCGGGCCTGCTATGTGCGCCGTGTCCAGTGGGGAATCTCTCCGGCAGCAACTTGAGTCTCAGCAGCCAGTACCAGCAACTGCCTCCACCACAACAGCAGCAACAGCAGCAGCAACAAATCCACCAGTACCACCAGCAGGAGCACCACCACTTCCCTAGCCCGTCGCCCTTCGCCTCTACCCCGGCCCAGCACCAGCCAGGGGCGGTGTTTCAGTATCACGTGACCGGCAGCGAGGCGGGCAGTGGGCGTGTCTCGCCGTTCCCCCTGCAGCCCCCGCCCCGGGCAGCCAACCGGGCTGGTCGTGTGACTGGCACGGGTCTCGACCCCGCCTACAACAGCATCCCCGAGGATGACGTGCTCCCAGGTAAAGCCAGACGGTAGCACAGCAAGCAGCACTGATAGAACACACGTACACACACGCGTGTAGGAGAGTCTCCAGAAGATACACACTGTCCACTCTCCACACATAGAAACCACGAGTAGAGCTGGAGAAGTTAAAACTCACATTTGTCGCCATAAGAAAATAATTATGGGGACTCCCCCCTTCCCCCCCCCCTCCCAAAAAATAAAAAATAAAAAATCGAAAATGATAAAAATAAATAAATAAATAAATCCTCATTACCTTTTTCTACTCGCACACTCCCTCTCGTTAATTCTTACCTAATTCAAACTTTAAGTTAAGCTACAGTCTCAATTAAAAAGAAAACAAACAACTCACATATAACATTACTAATTCTTTTGCCTCAAAGCCACCTAGTCATTTATATTGAACTAAGGGCCCCCCTCCCCCTTTTTTTCTTTCAAATTCATCAACAAATTCCCTAGCCCTATATCTTAAGTACCATTGTGTTGTATATAGGAAGTTATGAGATTACTCCAGCTCTATGCCCAGTTTATCTAGAGATAAATAACAACATTCGAAGAGGACATTATTCTCGATCACAAATAATAATAATGATAATGATAATAATAATAATAATAATAATAATAATAATAATAATAATAATAATAATAATAATAATAATAATAATAGTAATGATAAATCATACCCCCAACTATCAATGATCAAAATAGTTTGAGATATTTATTGTTTCCCAGTTTCCATTTTTCCTTACCGTACCTGTGTGGTTTGAAAATTGAAGAATGTACAATGTCCAAACATTTTGGCCCCTCTCCAACACACCCCTATCCTCTGACTTGATCTCCTGAAGTTTTGTGTGCATGCTTTGGTTCTTATTATCTGGCCTGCGTCTGACTCGCTGTTTTAGATTCCCGTAGTTTTTCTGTTGTCTTAACGCACGCTATCAGCATAACTAGTGCATGTCTGCCATCAGCATTTTGCACGTCTTTTTACGTCAGTGATTCATGACAATGTGGGGTTTTTACCATAACATACCATGCTATGCAACGCTTGCGTTTTTAAAAAAAAATTGCTTTTGTCGGAGAAAAGAAGTATGCTGATTTTCATGTTTAGTGCTCTGGTGTTATGAATGATTAAAAACTAGCCGATTCACAATTCTCAGAATCATCCTTGAATTATACGTTTTTGTTTATTAAACCACCATTTTCAATTCATTCATGGTAAGCGCCGGGTTATTTTAAAAAAATTTTTTTTTACAATTGACAATATTATTATATTCTGAAAAGGAAAAGAAAAGAAAAGAAAAAGCAATCTAGTGTTACTGATTCAAGAATACAATTATTTACAAACACCATTACTCGTGTTTGTTTGGTGGAAAGTTACAGTGTCATTTCACTCGACATTTTACTGAAGAGAAATCAAAATAAAGATAACTTTTTTTTTTCCTAGCGTAGAAACACCCTTCTCGAAACGTAGATATCTCCAGCAGCAAAGTTGTTGTCGATGTATTATGTTTCTGTAAATCAAGCTTTGGTAGAGGTTTTCCTCTCTGACCACGGCGAATAATGTTTTGATCTTCGTTTATCACCTCCTCGGTCCTGTTCTAGTTGGACCCCAGTTGATGGGCCCGACACAGATGCCCGTGCAGCAGCAGCAGCAGCAACAGACTGTGCAGTATCAGCAATACCATCAGGTCAGTGATATGTTCATTCTTATCATCATCATCATCATCATCATCATCATCTACATTGTCATATAGCTCATCATCATCATCATCATCTACATTGTCATATAGCTCATCATCATCATCTACATTGTCATATAGCTCATCATCATCTACATCATCGTATTGCTCATCATCATCACCATCACCAATCCACATCATACATATTGTCATTTTCCTACCAATATCGAAGTTCATGTCCTGCAACAGCAAAACTTACTCTCCGTTATCAATATCCACCAACATCATCCATCTCATAGAGCAAGATTTTTCTGTGTGAACCTTTCTCCCACCCTGAGTTAATTGTTGCTTCAACATGATCCAAACAATGTGTGTCTGTGTGTTTACAAGCACTACCTCTGTCCTCTGTCCTCAACACCTGCACCGTTATCACTCTATAAAGAATTATTATCTCCCCTGTCAGTTTTTACTACAGTTATCTCCGTAATAGACATAATTCTGTCATTCCCATCTGCAGACACCAATCATATCTCTCCCACTCCTCCCACACACAGTGTAGCACCAAAGAGAGAAAGTTAAAATCATGACCTGCTATGACTAAAAAGAGCTGGTATGGCCATATGGTAGACCTCCACCCTAATATTTGCAGCTTCTGGTTCAGAAACTTTGCTGTCTGTAGATGGTTTTGGGGTATCATTTCAGCGTGATCCTCCCTACCTGACAGGGGTATGATTAATTAATATGCCATAGCAGCATGAGTCTCAATGAACTCACCTTGTTTGATCTATAGATGTCTGGCTGTGTCCATGGACCAGTGAATCAACCAGACATGCTGTGTGTTGTGTTAAAGACCCAACAGTATCACTTTGTTCTGTCTAGCTGTGTCAATGGATCAGTAAATAAATCAGATTCTGACTGCATGTTGTGTTACAGACCCAGCAGTATCAAACTGTGCATCAGGGCGACGGCATCCCGCCGGGCCAACAGCCCATGTTTCCCCAGCAACAGCATCCTCAACAGCTTCAGCCGCCGCAACAGCAACATCAGATGCAGCAGATCCAACAACAGCAGGCCTTCTCTCAACAACATCAACAAGGGAACGATACTCTGCACATTGACACGAGCCCCAAGATGATTCTCTCTCCTCGCAGTCCTTCGGCCGGAAGGTGAGTCGCATGTGGTGTTGCGAAGGAGATCTGGTGAGCTGAGATACAAGTATAATTTATTAGAAATATAACGATAAAAAATAGACATGTAAACATATGGCGTATTCTAGGTATGAATTAGTTTTAAGTATATAATTAATCAGGCATGAAAAAGAAATGCCAAAATATTGAAAGTACTTGGTTTTATTGGCAATAATTTAAATAAAACAGCTTTGTAATGATAAACAAGGCAGTGTATAAAGATAATGGTCAAAATGGTGATGATATAGTCTTGTCATAATGGAGGTTTAAAATTTGCTGAATATGTCATTATCATTAAGCTGTATTGCATACTAGATGTCCAATGTGACCATTATCCTCATTGTCAATATATTGAAAAATTATTTTCCACAATTCTTGTTTTAGAAGCTATGTGTTAAATCTTTTGGGCGATGAAAAGCCCTGTTGATGGAATACGATCAATCATATTTATGATATTTTAACACAGACATTAACATCAATTTTTTTTTATCTTATCATCTGTTTGCAGTCCGCCCTCTCCTGGTAACCTGAACACACTGCGTCAGCAGCTGTCGTCTGCTCACTCCATGTCAAGTTCAGTTGTGTCCCCTGGCGGACCGCACAGCATGACCGGCCAGAGCTCCCCGAGTGTCTACTTCGGTTTGTCTCGGCGGGGGAGTCTCTCCTCCTTGGCAGGTGTGAATTCTCACTTTAGACATTTTTTAGATTTTTTGTCGTTATTTGTTTTGAAGGTAGTAAGGTTATGCCTGCGTCATCATTATATTGATAAATTATGACATTGGTTATAAATTAACTTCTTTGCTATGTCTGTGTGATATCAGGGTCTTGTGTTAAAATTTATTACTTCTGTTTGTTATATCACAAAGAAGAGGGATTTGGTGGCTGTAACCATACAATTGTTTTAATGACTCAGATTTGCATTTCAAGTTTTGTGGATGAAAAGTACCATGCTGCACTGCACAGCACCACGCAGCAAGTCTTGATACTGAATGACTGAGCTTGATCATTTTGTTGAACACCTACACAATAGCCGACACCATCATTTGATAGGATTGTTTTTCTAGATCTGGATTGAGCAGACCTATGCTGCATTGTCTGCGCACACTTTATCACAACAGATTTTGAGACAGTTTTGCTGTAAGTAGTAAAAATATTGTTTTTCTGCTTTTCTCATTTTCTTCAGATTCTGATATGGTCCACACCACACCCAAGTTTGTGAAGGACACGTCCAAGTACTGGTACAAGCCAAACATCTCTAGAGAAGATGGTAGGAAGCTCTTGTCGGTGTATTGTGTTCACTGTACTCTTTATGGAGGGAATAACTGAATAATGTTTAAAATAGAAAAGAGAAGAAAGGTAAAAAAAAATTACATCTGCTTAAAAACTGTCATGCCAGAAAGAGTTTAATTAGTCTTGATAATGAGTGGCCAGGGTCATGTTGTATGGAAACTCTTCTGGCATATAGAATAGACAAAAAGAGTATGCTAGTCAATATAATAAAATTTTGCTGTATATACATATCCACTACACCCTTGTTGATTTTGCCGGGTCAAAATATAGTTGACCGTATAAGATAAATTAAGAAGTATCTTCAAAGATCTCATATGTTTGAAAATGGTCTCCAAACTTTTTTTTTTTATCTCAACTTCTCTTTCTTCTCCAGCCATCCAAATGCTGAAAGATAAGATGCCAGGCACGTTTGTGATCCGAGACAGCAACTCGTTCCCAGGCGCCTTTGGTCTGGCCCTCAAGGTGGCCACAATCCCTCCCAATGTCCAGGCTAAGCCATCAGGTAAAATATTTTGAGATAAATTAATCAGTTTTTAGGTTTTTCAGAAGTAATTTGAGTTTTTGAAAATTTTGTTTGCCTTCGGTTCTTTTTTTTTTAGTTTATATGAAATAACACGATTTGTAAGTCTTTCGTAACTCATAAAGAATCTAAATATAAGTTCATATGTGGAGTTTTTTTTTTTTTTTTGATCTTCATGATCTTCACTTATTTCCATGTATATCAGCGATCTGGCAGCAGGTAAGTTTTATTAATTTTTAGATATAATTGTAATTCGATTTAAGCACTAGTTACTGGACTAGATTTATTAATTTAGATTTTTCCCAGTCAAACACATCTAATCTGTACTGTGTTATTTGTGATTATCTTCTCTCTAATGCTTGATTTTTTTTCTCTCCTCTTCCAGGTGACCCTCAAGCTGACCTTGTGCGTCATTTCCTGATTGAGCCGACACCCAAAGGTGTGAGGTTGCGAGGCTGCAGCAACGAGCCGGTGTTCGGTAGTCTGGCAGCTCTAGTGTACCAGCACTCGGTGACACCGCTCGCCTTGCCTTGCAAGTTGGCACTTCCTGAAGGGGGTGAGTACAAATATGTGAAGCTTTTTCCTCTTGAGCGCCAGATAGATCCTTTGGTCAAATATTGGGCTAAGCTGGGATGGACCATAAAGGCACCACATCTGTTTGTGAAGTTAAATTACATCTAACATTCACAGTCCTTTAGCTTGATCTGAATAAGTTTTCACGGCTTCTAGTTGTTCTCCACTAAATTTTCACACATTATGTCAACTTGCCTCACTTAGCGTGCTAGATATCTGTTTTGGTAGATTGTCAGATTGGCAGTAAAGAGATCTTGGGTTCAAGCCTTAGCCAGCACACATCTCTTTGTGGGGTTTAATTGCGTTTAATGGATGCAATCTTTAAGCTATTTCAGGATAATTTCTAAGGCTGCTTTTGGTGACGGTTGTTCTCTATTAAAGTTGCAGTTCTCATTGATGTTGCTGTTGTTTTGTGTTTCAGACGTCCTGGATGGTTTGATGACACCAGAATCACCTGTGGGAGGCACCGAGCTCAACTCCGCTGCCAATCTACTTGCTCAGGGTGCAGGTGAGGGAGTTTGTTGTTTTGAGAAGGGGGATATTTGTGGTAGCAGCTGCACCGCTGCTTCCTTGTGAGATGCAAAGTGCCTTTTTTAAGTTAATACTGGCTTACCAAACAGGCATTTCATAATTCTTTTAGAAATTAGGTGAAGACAGAGCAAAAGTAAAACAGCTAATACTATTATTGTTTTGGAAATTAAGCAGGAAAATTGCAAATGAATTTATATAGATTTAACTTCTGACAAGTATCTACCAAAATATTACAGAGAATGTGTAATGTTGGCACTTTAGGCATTTAATGTTTTTAGTTAAAAAGTCTATTGTAAAACTAATTTTAGGTAGATATCAAAGATGGATTCTACAACAGATTTAGAGTAAACAAAAGACTGGAACATAATAAAACATGCTGGGCTAGCTAGTTTAGAAAGAGAGAGAGAGAGAGAGAGAGAGAGAGAGAGAGAGAGAGAGAGAGAGAGAGAGAGAGAGAGAGAGAGAGAGAGAGAGAGAGAGAGAGAGAGAGAGAGAGAGAGAGAGAGAGAGATATTAGACATGTAAGAAGAAAATGATGTGCAATTCTCTGTAACAATTTTAAAGCTGTGAAGATTGTTAATAATAAACAAGGAGTCAAGATTCAGGTTTTCAGCATTTTACCTACATTGTCAACGGTTAATTCCATTTTAGTGCAAATTTCACAATCAAAATAGAAAAATAAAGGTAGAAGTCATATTCCTTACTCTTTTCCATAAAAGTTCTTCAGATTTCACTCTTATTTTTTTTTCTCTCTTTCTAATTCACATCTTATTCTTTTCTTGATGGGTCCAGCTTGCAATGTGATCTTTATCAACTCGGTGGACATGGAGTCTCTAACGGGACCTCAGGCTGTCGCCAAAGCGGTGAAAACAACATTTGAAAATCTGGCCCAGGGTCGCACTACCATGGTACACTTTAAGGTTTCAAGTCAAGGCATCACCCTAACAGACAACAACCGCAAGTAAGTCTTGCTTGCATTTGATAGCCTCTAACCATATTGGCACCAAGTCAAAAAATTTTACTCTTGGAACTGTATCAATAAAGTTTCCCAAATCAGACTCTTTTTTGTCCTCAATTAAAATTGAATGTTGTAGTGAAGCTTTGTGAATATAACGTAATACCCTGAGGGATATAGAACACTAATGCAGTTTTCATCTGGCTAGAATCTTCATGTTGTTTTTAGCACTTCTGCATATCTTTCTACTTGTCTTGCAATTCTACGTACTCCTTTGTTACTTCAACCCACAATTTGAATCTTGTACTAGATTTGAAAAATGGATTAAAAATACAAAGGAATTTTTTGCATTCAGAGCTCACAGCTACTTAAGAAAAAGTGAACAATTTTTATTATAGAAATTCAAGTTTTCAGAATGGAATGCAGCTTTTTTAACATTTATTTGCTTCTGATTTATTTCTTTATGGGCAAAGAAAGGAGTAAAATTCCTAAGTGTCGTTTGTTTCTGTCTGTACTTTGTCCAGACTGTTCTTCAGAAGACACTACCCCGTCTCAGCAGTGACTTATTGCGGAATGGACCCTCAAGACAGAAGGTTAGTCATTGAGAATAAAGTAAGAAAATAACCTGAACTTTAAATATGATTTTCTTGTAATCCCTGGTCAACATTTGCGCTTTTTTCAAGACACACTAAATAAAATCCTTATTTATTTTTTTTTTATTATTACTTGAAAGGAAAGTTACTTACTTTGCGAAGCTAATAATGCTTCGCAATTAATATCCAAAAAAATAAAAATTGAGGAAATTTAGAATGTTTGCTTGGGAAAAAGATTAATATTTTCTTGAACTATAGTAGTATTGAAGAGAGTGGTGGAATAAAATAATACAAAATAAGATTTATTATTGTACTTAAAGAAATAATTCATTATTCAAAATATTCCTCTTTCAAACAATAATGTATAACTCAAGCTCCTTCAACTTCGTATATATTTTTTGATAAAGAATTCACCAAACCTGTTTATTTCTCCAATCGTTACCTTTAGGTGTATTTTTTGATAAAGAATTCACCAAACCTGTTTATTTCTCCAATTGTTACCTTTAGGTGTATTTTTTGATAAAGAATTCACCAAACCTGTTTATTTCTCCAATCGTTACCTTTAGGTGTATTTTTTGATAAAGAATTCACCAAACCTGTTTATTTCTCCAATCGTTACCTTTAGGTGTATTTTTTGATAAAGAATTCACCAAACCTGTTTATTTCTCCAATCGTTACCTTTAGGTGTATTTTTTGATAAAGAATTCACCAAACCTGTTTATTTCTCCAATCGTTACCTTTAGGTGTATTTTTTGATAAAGAATTCACCAAACCTGTTTATTTCTCCAATCGTTACCTTTAGGTGGAAGAGAGAGATTGATGCTCCTGGAGTTCAAGGAGACGCAAGGTGAGAAATGTTCAGATTCACACTTCAAGAATTAAGTGAAACACTCAAACTGTCCCGCTTGGAGCAACTCTATCTCTCTATATTGCTGTTCACATCCAAGTGCTCTGACTTGGACGCTTCGGCTGCCTCTCAGAGTTACTAGAGATGGATCATTTACATAAATTTCCTGAGTCCATAACTGCCACTGTTTTGCAGTATATGAATCAATAGTTACAAAGATCCTGCTATGTTGTTCTTTTTTTTCTTTGTGAAATAAGTTACTTACATATGAAGAAAGTTAGCACACAGCTCCTTTCTGAATTGAGTGATAGATACCATACATACCTATTTCCAACTTATATGTACACTGTCATTGTGTCAACTTATATCATTTTAGAGCTTTATTATTTTTCGTGCTTTACACGTTCGACTTCCACTCAGGCTGTAGTTCACAAGACAATGTGTAAATGAATACGTGACGTAATGAAAGTTTCAGCCTTATGTTATAAAAATTGTGTTTACTCTCATCTTCTCAGGTTATTTGGCTTTGTGGCCCGCAAGCAGGGATCGTCCAATGAGAACTCTTGTCACATCTTTGCAGAGCTGGATCCCGAGCAGCCCGCCTCAGCCATAGTCAACTTTGTAACGAAGGTTATGATTGGTCAAAGCAAGGTCAAGTCATAGTTAGATCGTGTTAGCCCAGTGTAACTGTATATGAATTCTGTAACAAATCTTATTCTCTAATTTAAATGGAACTGCTGAGCTTGAACCGCAGGGAATAATTTGATTGGCTGCGTATGCCATTCTTCGGAGCTGATTTGTCTCAGGATATGACAAAAGAAAACAAAACCAGTAGCAGCCGTATTCTCCAGGCAATACCATTGTGGGTCTTCTGCTGATCTAAAGAATCACTCTAGTGTATTTTCCTTCCATTTGGTCCCGTGTAGATACATCTATAATTATTTTTATCACATCAACTGTTGTTCACATAACGTTTACTTCTGCTATTTCTATAACTATTAAAATAACTTTTTTACATGTACATGTTCTCGTCACAACAGTTTTTTACATAGTTAGAAAGGATTCTGGTTTTCTGGATCATCTTTGTGTATCCAACTGTTACAATAACTTGTAAAATTATCAATATACTTTATACATAAATTCTAGATTATTCTGTTAATTTTTAGAAAAATGATTCGTTTCATTTTTAATTTGAGGAGTCCTATACATAGACAAAATTGCAAAAGTTGGACAGAGAAAAAATCAAATGAAGAGACTTTACTTTAAGCTTTTAATCTTTAAAGTGTAATTCTGTGTGGGTATTTATGATTTAAACTATCTTGAATTAAAGTTTGAAAATCTACAGTTATTTTACAGCTTTATTATGTAAATAGCGTACATGATAAGCATTCTCTGTGTGTGTGTTTGTGTGTGCTGGCCTCTTATTTCACGTTAAATAGGGTATTTTTCTCCCCCCACCATTAATCTTTTCTGTGGCTATGTATCAATCTAGTTACATAACAAGTAAGATGTAATTGCTTTTATCCATAATATGAACAGCGCAAAGATGTACAAAAAATTTATTTTACTAAGTTTATTTATGTCAAGCTTGCAATGACAGCAAGAAATAGCATTGCATGCCACAGTGTTTACTTGTATTTATTATGTAGGTCTGTAAGCTTTTACTCCGATATTTCGTACCGCATAGTTGAGATGTTGGGGGTATGAATACGCTTTCTCCTTTGGTGTATTTTCTATATTTAGAATACTATCATTTGATTGAGTAGTGTTCTTTTCTGTTCGACACTGGTTGCATTACCAACAGAAATTAGCTGTATTATTTATATAAAATTGTTTCACTTTTTTTCCTTCATTTTTTTTTCTACTTTTCTACTTACCTACTCTTCTTCATGTTTTGACCCAACTGGTGAAAATATGCAACTTTTGTTGAGAGTGGTATAGTATGAAAAAAAATATGATCTATATTCTAGTAAAAAGTTAGAACTGACTTTACAATTATGTAGAATAAGCAATATTATCGTTATTACTTGCAATCCAAACACAGTGTTTGTTTGTTTTTTATTTTATTTTTTTTTTGTTTTTTGAAAAGCACTTATATTTCGTAAAATTTGTTTATTTTATGCATGAGGGGAAGAGACTGCTGTCTGAACATTTTATAAATCGTTTACAAAATTGCAAAAAAAAAGAATGAATATTTATCATCTTCTAACCTGTGCTTTTCAAACAGTCCCCAAAATGCTGTTTATCAAAAGTCAAACCTGCAAAAAGAATTTTGTTTTTGTAATTTTATCTGAAGTCAATCTGGCAGATTTCAGATTAGATTTATTCAGAGCTTACTCCACATATCAGAAACGTGATAGAGGCTTTAGTTAAGAATAGAATATCTAGTACCACAGCAGTAAACTTTGTTTTTTTTTTCAATCTTTAATTACACAGTTAATTTAAGCATTATATATCATGTGTTGAATACTTTTGATTGTGTTTTGTCATTCATTTCGACACAGCGTGTTTGATATAACTATAGTATGTTTGAAAGAAGAGCCACAGAGAATTTTGTTGTATTATTCTAAATGATTGACACCAATTGCTTCATGTGAGTCATTAAATACTTATGTTTCATTAATATAATCATCATTGTAACTGAGGAGGAAATGTGGTGACCAAAAAGCTGATTTTCATGCTACAGTGATGGTTTTAAATCTGGCAGCCGACACGCACACTTTCTGGTATAGATTCACATGTATTAAGTTCTTTGAATTAAGTCTAAAAATTCATTGTATAGCAATATAATGGACGGCGAGGGCTGGAAAGTGCAAGTCCATTTTTTTTAATAATTCAATCAGTCTCACTAGCCTAAACTCAATCAGTCCTTAGTCCTGGAAGGAATTTGGTTGAGCAAATATTTCTCATAAAGTTGCAGCATTTTACTTCCAAGATAGAGGGACTATTTTCGCACAGGAAACAATTTAAAACAAGAGATCCCTTTAATGCTTGAATTAAGAGGCAGACTTTACAGCTTATCAGAAGAAAAAGAAAAGTAGCGATTGTATTTTTTAAAGTTAGCTGAGACTGGGTGGTTGATGAAATTAAACACACACTTCCTCACGTCCTAGTTTCCCAGGCTCTCCACAATTCTGGTGCTATGTCTACGGATTTCACATCTTGCAAGAGTGTTTCTCCTGGACTTCTGGGTGAATAATCTTGTTCGTGTTAAATTGATCATCTCACTATAATTATTATTATCTGGAACACACAGGATTTTAATTTGTTCTCATGTGTTAGTGAGAATTCTTCATGTCGCATATTCAATTAATTGGCATTTATAGTATGTTATGTATATACAATTATAAAGGACTTTGAACATGCTTTCTCTTTAGGTATGTTGGGTCAACTTGACAATGTTTCATACTCAAATATTTTACTTCTTCTTTTGTTTTATTCATTAGAGTGATCTATCAAAGCTTGAACTATTTATTTATTCACAATAATTATCACCAGTACACAATTTGGTCTTGAAGATAATTCTGTTCGACTTGTTAACATTTTGTGTGAAAAAAATGACTGGCATTCTCACTCCGTCTTGAATGGTTAACTCTCTATGATCTTCACTTTTTATCTGAACTTGATTTGTGTGTAAACGGATGCTGTTACTAGTGTTAGCTGGATTTAGCTAAATGGTTATAACTATTAGCTTCAACTATCCTTTTCTCTTAATGTTTCCTAGTAGAAGAAAGAAATTGACGTCCTAGTAACAGAAATTTTTCATACTGTCTTTGGAGTAGATCAAACTGTGTGACTAAAGTTACTCTTCATGTTTTTTACAGTAGTATTTATTATACTCTTCTGGTCTTAAAGTAGTGATCATTTTTAAATCTGTGTAAAAGTATGAAACATCTTAACCTTTCTAAGGAGTATACAGGTGAAATAAATAATTTGTAATTTTAAGTTTAGAATTTAATATGATAATTTTAACTATAAACCAGCCTTAGCCAATATAGGACAAAATACATTGATGATTTATAAGATATGGGTAAGAGGATGAATTTTTTTAATTATTTCCACATTTTTATCTGCTTTAAGATTTTTTCATCCACCATCCTACTTTTACACCGAGTTATAATTATAAATTCCTTTCTTTATACCTTTAGCAGGCAGCATGAAAGGGTTTTGCAAAATATTGCTTAAGAAAAAGAACTTAATAAAAGTCTTGATGCTACCATAAAAGATCACATTAGAGATCTATGAAAACTGTTTGGAAAGATAACAGCTTAACTAAGAGCAGTTATTATGGTTGCTAAGTAGTAAACGACTCCATAATTTGAGCCTGTGATGTGAAATATTTCATTTCCCTTGCCTCTTGCTATACTTATTCTTTCAACTTCCAAGTATGACCCATCTTTGGGCATATATTTTGTTCACCTCTATTTCCTTGGACCTTGAGTTTTAACTAATCTTATTTTTATCGGTTTGCGGCCTAGGTGGTAGCTCACTTTATATTGTATTTTATTATACAATAAAAGTAATATTATAATTATGATTATTATTATTATAATTATTATTATTCCAATGATTTATTATTATTTTCTTCACAACTACTCCATAAATATCACAGCTATTATAATAATTATATCATACTGTGTACTGTATGCATTGTTTGTATAGGAACCGCAGTCATTTTAGTGAAGAAAAATTATCCTTATTTCATTTCTCATGCATGGTGTGTTTCTAGGATCCTGATTTGTTTCCAAAACTTTCACGTGGAAAGAAATATAGATAGATTTATATTTCCTTTCTGTTCTTTTGCTGGAGCAGCTTTTTGATGTTAAAGCAAGAGACCTTGTGTTAACTAATTTCATGTTGCGAGAAATGTAGATCTGAAATTATCTGAAAGAAGAAAGAAATGGGGGAGAAATGTTGCATTGCTCTGGTTGTGTGGATATATGTGATGAAAATTTTTATTATTTTCCTCTGTATTAGCCAGGACTACTGTTTTGTTTCCAAGTGTGCTTAGGTACACTGCTACCTTTTTCAATTATGTGAATGTATTTTTTCTTTTTTAAGTTATACAAGCTGAAAATAAATTTTTGCAATTTTGTAGGTGCCTTCATTTCTAAGTGCTAAAATCTCTTGCAATTAATACAATGATTGACTGTTTATCACTTTGTGACACACATACATAAATACATTTTTTTAAACTCTGTCGTAGCCTTTATTACATCATATTCAAACTTTTTGTTGACTTCATTCAAATCAAGATAAAGAAATCAGAAATTTTTAAACAGCTACTAGCTGATAATGAGAATCATAGAGTATGAAGTAAAGAAGCATTTCTACCTCTTGTACTTTTTAAATATGATTGAATTGTAGCAAAGAGAAATGCTTTTAATTATTTTAACATCATGGGTTTTTTTTCCCCTTTTTCCATATGCAGTAGAAATTTTTTTTAAAATATCGAACAGCTGCCACATCAGATCCATTTTTACATGGTCTTATTACTATCATGTTCAGCATTCTATCAGTCCCGACACATTTATTAAGTAGTGCCGAAAGACATAATCCAAAGATGCAAAATACTATTATCATTACATGTCGGTCTTCTGTGCTTCTGTGTCCTAAATAGTCTGTGAAGTTGTCTTTAATAAATAATACACATGGTATGCATGTACGCATTGGTTTCACCAGCCTTTTTATTTCTTTTCTGTACTGTACTTATTGTTGGATGTTATGAGAATGAAAGGACTTCGGAAGGGAGAGGAAGATAAGACCAGCTCAAGATCATGTTAGGTAGAGACAAACAGAAAATCATCAGTTTTATAAATAGATGTGGATTTTACAAACTAGCCTACTATTCTTGAAGCCGCAGGGCTAATCATCCTCTATGAATGTCAGAAAATGGAAGTATAAAATGCAGAGAGGTAAGAATTTCAGATTTTGTTCTGTCACCTATATTAGTGAATGCTACTCTGTGGATTGAAAGCTTCTTAAGGGAGACAACAGACATAAAAGAAATTATGCCACAAAGAAATTATTTGTATAAATAGCATCTTTTATTTTGACCCAAAGCAAAAGCTTATGGAAAGGTTGGCAGGTCCACATCTGTTGAGACGGTCAGAAAGGTGCCAACCAGGGTATACCTAGCTGGCATCTTGTCAATGGGTAAAATTAGAGAAAAATAAATTTGGATAAGGCTTAAAAACTAAGCATATTAAGCCTCGTTTAGATTCAGAAAAACCCAGTTTGCCAAAGAAATGAATTTAAAAAATGACTCTAATCTTTTCTACGGGATCAGTTCTGTGTTTTGTATATTATATACTGCACTTAGATAGAATTTTGATTAAATTTGCTAAAAGTTTCCAGCCAGTTCAGCCAAAGCATCATTTTTTTTTCCTATTTTACCCATTGACATGACTAAGTCGTGATAGCAAGCTAGACCTTGTGTGAAAAACACGTAAGGGTTTATAAAGCATCTTATCTGATGTGATCATTATATTGATAGAAAGGTAAAAAAAAAAGCGAAATCTGAACACATCTCTCAGCAGGTCCCATAAAAATTTTTTCAACAATTTATTTACGGCATGGGACAAAGTCTCATTTAACATCCATAGATAAAGCTGCATGACATCAACAAAGAAATCACAAGTTGAGTTTTAGTAAAAAAAAATAAACATGTATGGGAAAACTTTGTAAAAGTAAGAAATATACTTTCATCAAAATATTTCAAATTGTTATGGACCTTTTTCTTTTATAATTCAACAGAGTACTGGTCATTTTGCTTGTAACACACAATAACAACATCAAACTCGTTTTGATTGAGCTTTTATAGCTAAAGTATACAATAAATTATTACAGATTATGATTGTAATTTGCTTTTGAAAGCCATGAGCACTTTCAGTCAAATGAAATATTACGAGGTTATTCTTCCCGTGGGGAAGAGTAGTAGTAGCATTACCAAGATATGTACAACGAACGAATCCAGAATATATGAATTTACTATGCAGCTTTTCTTAAATCTGTATTTTGAATATAATGTTTCCTATAATCCAAGAAACAGAAATTTAATTGGAACTAAGTACCTTGTTTTCCTTTTTATTACAGGTAAAACACTTTAATTCACAGAAATCTGGCAAATAAATTAATTAATAAAAGAAAAAAAAAGTCAACTTACCACTGGGTTTTCTTCAACACAATCAAAAACATTCATTACTCAGATACATTAATTTAGTAAAGATACAATGCAAGTCATGTATTGATGTAATTTGTAAAACACCTAATTTTCCCATTTAAAATAAATATTCAACCTTCACCATAGCATGATTTCACTTCAATCAATATGTATATAAATCTAAATGGTTGAGAAAAAAAAAATTTAACATGCAGAACCTTTAAAAAATATTGCACTTCATGAGACCACACACAAAAAAAATAAAAGTTAAATGGACAACTTTGTCATCTCATACATGTATCTATTTATCATGAGGCATAGAGAGCTCTGTCCTCTTTGACTGGAGTTCCATGTATACAAATATTTGTGAAGCAACAACAATAGTCTTCCTTGTAGTTTTCTTAGTTCAAAACTTCTCGGTAGCAAAAGAAAGTCGCCAATACTTTTTTTTTCTTTTTTTAAAGTTTTTGTGAAAGTTTACTTCCTTTCTATATACACTATAGTCAGGCTTGAAGTTTATCATCAGTTTCAATCTCCAATCAAAGAAAATATGTAGTGCCAGATATAACAACACTATGCAAATTACCTTTCTGATGAATTCACATTCATTAAATGATTGAAAATGGTGAATTATCTCCATAGTTTTTTAAATAGCTGGATATTACAAAATCAACTGAGGATAAAATTTGAAAACCAGATTGCTGCATATTATGGAAAGAAAAAAAATATACTTGGACCCTGTATACTTTTTATGAGCTCAATATTCGACAAGGACAAAGTAAATAACAAGCAACACAAACAGATTTTAAATCACAGCCTCATAGCGAAAAAAAGATTTTTGAATACTGCAAACTAGCAGAGTTTAAAAAAAAGGAAAGGAGATAAAATGGAGCAGTAACATTGATGCCTTGAGATTTTGGAATGATATTAATAGTCATGTAAAAATTAGACATATGATGTTTATATCTTTGTAGGCTCTAATAAGTAGGATTTATTCCAAATGGGAGTGTTGGCAAATCTTGCCGAATCCTAGTTTCTTCCTATCTTGAAGCTACTATAATTATTGGTGTATAATAATTCAGGCAGAGAGAGGGAGGGAGGGAGGTGAGAGAGAGAGAGAGAGAGAGAGAGAGGGAGAGAGGTGAGAAAGAGAGAGAAAAAGAGAGAGAAAGAAGAGGAGGGAGACAAAGACAGACAGAGAGAATATTTCCCATGCCTGCAGCCTCGAAGACCTCATTCCAGCTGTTTTTCAGAATGAGATTCAATTCATGCAATAGTAAAGGAGAAAGAAAAAAAAAACAGAACGACATTCATATCTCATCAACCATCATCATGCAATTTACAGTATGTTAAGTATTTTGGGTATAAACATTGGTAAAACAAGTAAAACCTTATAATAAATTCCATAATGTATGAAAGATCAAAATGGTCTCATTAAAAGAAAAACATTTGGAATGTGACCACAAAAAAGAGAAGGGGTGCTATGACATGTTTATATAAAATAAGATAATATGCAGTTCATAATTACTATGCATTTTTTAAACAGGACCAGGTGGCATTCAGTCATGCTACCAGACTGATGAGTCCATTGGAAAAAATTTTTACTTCAAAAAACCAAAAATGTCATTTGAAAGTAGACCAGTCCATTTTCCTACTATTTTAAAAGATCAGAGGACCTAATGTAATTCTAGAGAAATATAATTTCATACAGTTCTCACCAGTAAGAAACTTAGACAAATATGACAGTTTGGACAAGATACAATACAAATACTAAAATTGTTCAGATAAGTATATTTGCAAATCAACACAAAAACATTTAGCACCAAGGAAAAATGAGTATATGTTTGGCTACAGTACTCTTTTCTATGGACAATCTACAAAATTCTGCAACTTGTACAATAAACTGTTTTCTTCACTAAGAACAAATAAACTTTTGGACATTTCTTCCACTACATCAGAAGTCAACAAATAAGGTGCAAAATGCAGCATTAATAACGAAGCAAAGAGGTCATGAAAGCATTAAACAACTGTTTGTCCAAATCTGTTATTTTATCAAAATCATCTTTATTTTAGACAGTCCCTTTCACAGTTTGACGTTGATGCCAAATGCAGCGAATATTCATAACTAAATAGCTCATGTTAGTCTTAAATTAAGACATAGATATAAGAAAACCAGGGAGTTTTAACAAGGCGTCTTATTGTAACAAGGCCTCTTTTAAAATAATACCCCCCCCCCCCCAAAATAAAGACAATTTCAATCTAATTTCAATGTGTCTTCACTCACTTTTAAATCAATGCCAACATTCAGCCTGATGAATATGTGCAATAAGAAACCCTGGTCAACAAATAAACTATGAAAAAAAAAAAAAACAACAATAGAGAATTTCAACTCTCTTACATTCTTTAAGCACAACAAGCTTCTGTCAAGGGATATCAATGAAACATTCACATGTTTGAAGGAAGGCGGCATACTTGTCATTTACTGTGACAGACATCAGACAAAATATGTCGCACTCCACCTGTTCCACACATAAAATAAATAACTTTCCAATAATTTTTTTAAAAATACATCAGTTAAATAATAAGATTTATATGATTTTTTTGGTTGAAAAAATAAAAGGGACAAATGCCACATCCATGGGAAGCATGGATTCTCATCCGACTGAGAATGCAAGCAATGATAAAAAATGAAGTGAAATCTCATTCAGGCTTAACAGCAAATTTCAAAGAGAATTTAGGGGGCCAGGAGAAAGAGAAGGAAAGAAAGATGATGCAGAACATGAACAAAGAATGATCATCATAGAGATGATGTATGTGTAGATATTGGTAATGACAACACATTGGGGCCTTTGGTTTTTATCATGAAGATCATTAAAACAATTTTTGTGAAGAAAATTGCAAAAGACTAGAGGATACGCTCAACATTTTAGGGGCAATTTTGATGATAGTGTTAATATTAATTTTAAAAATTATGACAGAAATTTTTTCAGCAGACGCCCCTGGGAATGTTTAGTCTTCCTTGTCTCCCCTTGGCTCCTCGACCTTGTCCATTCTGACATCATAGCCGTTGGTGTCTGACATGGCATCCACAAGTGTCGTTCTATCATCGAGATCCAAATGTTCCGCTTTCCTGTGCGCAGCCGAATAGCCAGTGTAAAAATAGGCCATTGCACCAAATAACAGTGTGTCTAAGAACATTAGACTCGCAAAAATGAAGAACTCTGAGGACTGAAGTGGAAAAAATGTTTTAAATCAGTTCCATGGAAAACATTATTAAAATTTATAGCTAGGCTATTTTTCATCTACAAATTACTACTGGGTCGGGGGGGAGGAGGGGAATTTTTCGGTTATAAAATCAAGAAGGATGAACAATCAATGACATAGAATAAATTTTGCCATCTTTGTTTGAGAAACATGCCTCTTAACTGTATGGCATGGCCCAAAATAATAAACTTCGATAAATTATAGCATAATCGTGTGTTTTTTTTCTTTAAATTCATTAATGCTGTTTGTTAAAATCTTAATACTACTTTCTGAAGAGATTTCTGTGACTGCATTAATTTTTCATCAAAATTATCCCTTTAAATTTAATGATATACATACACATATATGCATTATGAACAAAGAGGCAAATCCAGAGAGAGACAGAGATACAAAGTCAGAAAGACAGAAACAGTAAGAGTGATAGAGTGCAAAAAAAAAAAAAAAGAAAAATGGAGAAGGGTGGGAGAGGGAGGGGTGGTTGAGGTGAGTATAGAAGTGCTGTGAGTTGGCTCACCTGTTCTGGAACAATCCGTGACTCTGCCACGATGATCACTATGAGATTCCCTCCGGCCACTGTCAGCAACCAACAAGCCTGTAGAATGGATTTCATGGACGCTGGGGCCTGCCAGAGAGAAACGCAGAAATCTTTATAACAGGCATAAAACATCCGATGATATAACAACTAAATGATGCTGAGGGGTGCAGATAATCTTAGCCAAGAAAAAAAGGTGAAAAAAAAATAATTACTGAGATGACAAAAAGAAATAAAAATATAATAATCTTTTCAGTGCTTTGGGGATATTCAGTCTTTTGTGGAGAGCAATCTCGTTCTTTTGTTTTTATGTTTTGATTGATGGAGGCTTAGATAGGGATGTGATTTGTTTCAGTCATTACTTGCATGTGACGTTTTCTGTCTCACCCAGAATATAATTAAGCAATTATTTATCTCTTAACAAAATTAAAATAGGTTCATAAGATTTCACCTGTTCCTCTATATATATAATAAACATGTCTTTAAAGAGTTCTTGTTTTAAAATCTTTTTACCAAATTTCGCAAAATTTTTTTTTATTCTCATTTAAGAAAGAATCATAGCTGTTTAAAAACTTGCCCAACAAAGGCCACTGCCGTATAGGTTTTGCACACTGGTTCATTTCTTTTTTTTTATTAATTTACTGAAGGAAAGGTGGTTAAAGTAAGATTTCTCCTGAAACATTTCGCTTGAAACAATACTCTAAAATAACTGATAAAGCTGAATTATATTAGTGTTCAAATCAGTTATTTGCTTGATATAGCTAGTTTGTGTGTTTTATTGATCCAAAGCCATATTTACAAGATAAAAGTAGGGAGAACAGGATATACAACCATAGTCTTGGAAAAAAAAAAAAACAAATAAAAAAACCATACCTGACTGTAAGCAAATGAAAGTCCTGTGATGGAAAAGAGAATTTCTCCGCAGGTGATAACAGCATACTGAGGGATTTGCCAGGCCATCGAAACTTCGTTCTCTTGCACTGTGACAAACTGAAGAGTCTCGAATCTCGATTGTGTCTGGATTAAGTACGTATCGTAAACAATAAAAGAAGAGAAGGAAAAGGGGGAATAAAAGAGGACAATAAAAGACAGGGAGACCAGTGAAAAAAAAAATCAAAGTGATGAAGTCACAAAGAGAACGAAGATATGCAAACAAGGAGAATTGAGAGAACTGCAGAAAGAAAGATGAATAAATATGTCAACAATAATTGTTTAATTATATATGGCTGTAATTATGGTTTGGAAATAAAGTTGTTTTTTTTTTTAATTTATATTATTTGAGATGGGTTTTGCTCTTTCTAAACAAGTATCAAAGATTGTAAGTCTATAACATCCATTATATTGTAACTTGTAAAGCCAAGTACATGTGAAATTTCTCATTCCTGCACAAAAAATGTTCATCTTATCTTATGTCACTGGAACAAAAATCTTACATGGAGTACTTAAAAAATTAAGCGTAATATCCAGACAAAACTTAAACATGCAGTTTAAGAATATTACGCCGTACCACAATGATAAAAATAGTAAAGTCGCTCCCTTTGAAAAAAAGTATCACATACTATCACATATCAACAGGATTTATTCCCTTTCTTTTTGTGTTTAAATCAGTGCAACTGTTTTGCTGGAATAACTGCAATATTTACTTTCTCTATTGAGTGACCAACTCAGATTCCTCCTCCTCTTATTGATTGCAGCCAGAAATCGATAATTTTAAAGTTTATCACTTATTGCTATTGGTATAAAAACACTTTTTTTAAGTTGTAAGATATTTAAGAAACACAGATACTTGCCTGATCTGGGTCTTTACCAGGGACGAGCGATAAAACCACCGTCTGAATCGATCCACTGCCAAACCGTATCAATGAAGCTGTGACGTTTCCTTCCACAAGAACCTGGTATCTAGTACCAACACAACAAAAATAGGGAGACCTGATTGTATTTTAATCCATAACAAAAAAAATTGGATGACTAGCCATTTGCATGGTTGAAGTTATACATAGCTGTTCATTTTAGCTTAATAAAATCAACAAGGAGAGTAAAAGAGCTGTGCATGAACACAAATTTGTTTGTTACTTTTCGCCCTAACAAATAATATTTTTTAAAACCTTTGACATACGTTCTTGGTTCCACAAGAAGGAAGTCCGATGCATTCCTGACTGAGAGTTGTTCCTCCAGCGCTAGACGATGACTGGCTCTCCCATGTTTGTACTCTCTTAGAGAAACATTCACTGTTTCAGAGGGATAGGCAGGGGGAAATAATGCTGCAAAGCTGAAGAAAAACATTTTTTTTACCAATTGTTAAGAAGAAATAAGAATTTAAAATTATGATTTACCTCCCACAATTAGCTGTTTGAAATGCAACTGACACAGATAAGCCTTCTAGGTGAATTCGTTGCACCAAGGATTGACTTCAATATTTTCATAGGTTTTACTCGCACTGCAGTAAGTTAACATCATTTTGATATTTTCATCCAAACAATTTAAAGATGATGGCCAAAGATATAATATTGGGGTAGGAAAATGTTATGATGTTTCCTTCGTTTCATAACGCAAATCATATAAAATTCACCACTGCACTCATTCAATTATTTTCTACCTCCACACTGAGTTAAGAAAGCAAAATATTTATAACCTTTCTTAAGAGGAGTAAAGAGGATATGGCGGCACACTCAAGATCACTAGCAACTTTGCTCTTCTGACTCTCAATCTACATTTGCTACTCAGAGGCTAAAATAAAATCCTGATATCTATCAAGTTTTTTTTTTTAATCTTCCTTTAAATATATAAAAAAAAATCATCTAGCTAGCATATACATATACCTATTTATATATTCTTTTTTTAAGATATCTTAACAAGTTTATTTACAAGAGCAGTTTACTCCATTTTTCACTTTATTAATGTGCCAGTTTTTGCAGATAAGTCACTGATTGCCACCGATTGAAAGACAAAAAGAAAGGGGTAAAAATCATGTTGTTATGTGATAGTATGGGATAAATTCCTTTTTCTTTTTTGTCTCTTATGCAAACAGACATTTATCATTGTCCCAATCACAAACCTCACAGAAGCTTTTCCATCTTTGTCATGTTTTCTCTTGTCTGGAAACTGAAGAATGGAAGAAAAAAATTTTTTTTCCTGAGTATCATAATTTTAAAAGAAAAGGATGTTAAGGAATTAAATTTTCATTTCTTTTTAATCCAGAACAATTTATGGCTGAACTGATTTTTTTTTTCTGTGTTACCATTTGATAAAGCATATTGATAAATTTTACTTCTTTTGTTTTTCACAACAATTCATGACTTTATTTAAAATCATTTTTCATGGATTTCAGGGCTACAACCCCCATGGTACTTATGAGGCAATTTGCTCTCTGTGTGCTTCTGTGGTAATACTTGTTGTAACAAGTGATTTTCTTTTTTTTTTATTTTTGGAGTGGGGGGGGGGGGGTGTTTGCTTGATTTACATGAGAAATAATGAGTGAAAAAACCAATTTGTAAAAGAAAAAATCGACAATTAGATTCATCAGATCAGTATGAAAGTCCTAAACTTGAGTATCACCTAGGTCTTGACCTGTTTTCTAACAACTTGTTTTTCCTTCTTTAACACCTAAAATCTTGAGTTGAATATAATTTCAACCATGTTTGAAATTCTCCCAGTGAGCTTTTAGTTAGCATTCCAAGCAGCAAGTTCATTCCACAAAACAAGTTTACATTCAACTGAGATTAAGTCTAATCATTTTTCAGACTCTCAGAAAATTTATGGTAGAAATTTGCAAGTTAATTTATTTCTCCAGATGATTATCTTCTTCAGAGGTTTGCTTTTGGATTTCAGAGAGATATAAACACCTTCACAAGGATTTATAACAAAACAATTCCTTGCCTTTAACATTCAGCCACTGATATTCCAAAGAACTGAATTTGCTTACTATCAAAGATTTGAAGAAAAAAAATTACGTGTTATTCCTTTTCTTGTATTACATTCAAGTTATTTACCATAACACTTGAGACATTTTCAGTATCCGCGGGAAAGATCACAAGTCTGTACGCTCTATCTCTCTGTGTGCTGAAGCTCTTAGAAAACGATGTAGTTGGGGCTATACCTGCACCACAGTTGATTGTGGCCTGAAAGTCTCCCGCTGGTATATGCTGCGTTGGAGATATCTGAAGAAATGGCCAAGAGGAGAACAGAATGTTGGTTGGAAAAGTAAAGCATATTTAATGAGATATCGTCCTATTGCTGGAGCAATATGAAAAGAGTAAAACACTGGAAAACTGAAATTCTAAAGGGTGAGAATTTTTTTATTTTTTGATATTCTAGATGATGTGAAAAGGATTTCATTTTCAAATGGTCGAGACATATTCTGGTTTGGAAATTTTTGTATTGAGAGACATAAAAAACCTGATAATTTTTAAAACAATTTCTAGATATTTGAACTGTCTTTTCATATAACCCTTCCACAGAAAAATTATCTTTGGTTTTCGCTTCGTCTAACATAACCCCATCACTTGTCCCTCCAAAATAAATCTTCTCGAAGAAAAAAAAACCATAAGTTTTTCGGAACTTTTGAGAAATTAAAACTGCCTGAAAGTACCTCAATCCTATGAAAAAACATCAGATTTTTTTTTGCTTGTTTCTGAAATTTTTTTTAAAACTCAGAATTGTAAGGATCTGAAAGTTTTATCCTTATTCTAGCAGAAAAAAAAAAAGAAATTCCGTCCTTCCTCATTTTCCACCATATTTCCAGAGCTAGACTCCTAGGACTTACCTCACCAAGAGAGAGAGACCCAGAGTAAAACTCTGTCTTCACTGTTGCATTACAACTGGCAGCATTCATAAACGTTACGCCTGATTGTCCATTTAATGACGATTCTTTCCCATCCTGAAAACAAAAAATTAAAAAAAGAAACTGCACATCACCTACAGACACAAGATGCATTCAATGCTTGTCTTTTCGAATATTTTTTTTTCTAGCCCTACTAATAATGTAGAGCTTGTGAGATCAATCTGTGTGTGTAGAAGATTCATTCCAAGAAGCATTGCTGTTGGCTTTATTTCTCTGTGACGCTCAGTTATTTAAGTATGAAAAATCTTGTGAACTTTCGTTGGCCCAGTCAAAGTATCTGCTCTGGTTAATTGAAGCAATGATGATAGAATGTATAATTTTCTTTACCTGTGATGAATACCGCTCAATTAAAGAATCTGAATTCATTACACAGATAAAAAAAATAAATAAATAAATAAAATGAACTAAATCTAAGGCTAGATTTTGCAGAAATGTCAGTGTTGTAAAAATGAGATCTAGGCCCATTTTTTCCTCCTTTTTAAAAAAATCAAGTCATGGCATAAAATTTGTCAAAATGACACTTTTTACATAATCAAAGTCTGTTTGTTTCTCTGTTAAGTGCATCTTTATTCTCTCTTGATTGCATCTAAACTAATATACGTGCAAATTTTACAATCATCTTTTGATTAAGTTTGTATATCACCTGAGTCGTAACCTGTTTCATTGCTATTATTTTTTTTCTTTTTCGCAATTTCAAACATTCTTGAAAAACTCTTCTAATGAGCTTTTAGTTTGCATCCAAGCTCTCTAAGCTAACATTTGTACTAATTTCATGACTATCTGTTGATTATATAACTTGAGAGCTTTGTTTTTAAAAAAGCCACTTAAAACCTTTTCTCCAACAGCTGTTTAGCACAAACAACTCAGATTTCAAGTGTATTTTTTTTTTCAAATATTCAACAAATATTCATGACCTGACTTGTGGCCTTAAGCTTTCACCCTACTTATTTTTGGTATATTATTTAATCTATCTTAGCTTATGTTATTGTGCTTATGACAAAACTTACAATTTACAGCCATTACGTTTTACTTTCTGTAAGATCATTGCCGAGACTTGAAATATTTTTCAATGATCTAACCCAATACTCACCTCTAGCTTTAACTGCACAAATCCAGCTAAGACAAATGAAACACTGCACAGCAGCATGCCTACACAGATACGCTGGAGCGGTCTGTGGGAGAAGGAGAAGAATAAACTAGAGTCAACTTCTTACATACATTAAGCCTTGTTACTTATCGGCATCGCTGAAAGAGATTTTTCCTATTGAAGTACATAAGACAACCATATTCGTATATTCCTGTCCAAAAAAAAAGAAATAATAAACACTCAATCTACTTTGCTTGGGACATAAGGCTGCAAAAGTAAACAAAAATAGTTCTCCAGTAACCAAGACTAGCATAATCTTGCTGGGAGAAATAGCAACACAAAAGGGACTAAGGAAACATCGACAGGCCTACCTGTTAGGCACTTTGATACGATCTAGGCATGGGTAGATGAGCCGCTCAAAAACAGGGATCAACAGGAGGATCAGGATCGGGTTTAGAACCTGCATCTGGTCAGGTTTGAGACGCCCTAACTTGCCCTGGAAATAGAGAAAAGCATTTGAGAGATAAAGAAAGGAAGGGAACAGAATGAAGAAAAAAAAGCCAATATGTTGTAAGGCTGAGATATTAGCAGGAAAATTGTGAAAAAGAAGTACAAGTAATTAAAAATGGAGACATAAATTCGTTTTTTTTTTTAATTTGAATAAAAATATAACAGATACAAACATGACAGTTAACCACAAAGGTTTGATACGAGTGAAATAAATTTTTCTGTTTGAACTATAAGCAAATAATTGTAAGATGTCTTAGTAACTCTTGAGCTCAAGAGTCTTTTGGTAGCCTGTGATTCACAAAAACATATCTACTGAAAAATTTAGGCTTGCTTTTTAAAAATTGTTGATGTATAGGTAGCAGTGATGCACATAGCTTAAGACCAAGATAAACCATAATTATTTATAAAGCCATAGGCTTCACACCATATGGTTATAGAAAAAAAAATAAAGATTTTTCATCCTTTATCTCATCTATAGGTGAAACAATAAAATTCTATGAAGTATCAATGATAAAATATTGTTTTAACAAGCAAAATATATCTGAAATCAGCCGGTTGTGGAAAGGTTACATTCAACGGTGTATTAATATCAATTGAATATACATAATAGTTTCATTTGTAATGAATATGTACGAATTAACTTAACCTGTTTCTTTAATGATATTTTATCTGAATATAAGCATGACTCTTTACCTCCTCCAAATAAGATAGATGTAGCAATGTTTTTACTTTTTTTTACACAATCTAAAATAAAACTATGTATTTATAAGTAAAATTCAGAGGCCGAACTGCAAATAATCCTGATAATTCTTTGAAATGTCACAAACACGAAGAGAAAATAAAATCTACTTTCATATCTTTCTTGTCCAAATTCAAGATTTCAACATAACTCATCTTTTTTTTCTTCTCAAGTGCTCAATTTCATAACGAAAGGGCAGTAAAATGTTAGCCCCCCTGAAACACACTGACCATGTCTCCATTCATGTCAACAGCCTGAAGTGTCCAGCGCGAGCCCTGCTGATCAAACAACGCCCAGAACAGTGGCAGGGGTAGGAACAGCCACAGAACATTCAGGAGAGCCTTCACGTCGGACACAAAGCCTTCCTGTTAGTAGAGAAAATCATTGTCTGTTAATATAGGAGGTTTGATGGGTAAAAACATCGGACACAAAGCCTTCCTGTTAATATAGGAGGTGTGATGGGTAAAAACATCGGACACAAAGCCTTCCTGTTAGTAGAGAAAATCATTCCCTGTTAATATAGGAGGTCTGATGGGTAAAAACATCAGACACAAAGCCTTCCTGTTAGTAGAGAAAATCATTGCCTGTTAATATAGGAGGTCTGATGGGTAAAAACATCGGACACAAAGCCTTCCTGTTAGTAGAAAAAATCATTGCCTGTTAATATAGGAGGTCTGATGGGTAAAAACATAATAATAATAATAATAATAATAATAATAATAATAATAATAATAATAATAATAATAATAATAATAATAATAATAATAAAGTGCATTTATATAGCGCATATCCAAATGATTAAAATGCTCTATGCGCTTTACAAGAAAAAGAATAAGATAGAAGCAGGCTAGAAGGCCTGAACATACATACATAACATATAGAATGACGTACATAGCATAAAGAAAAACATACATATTATAAAAAAAATAACATGCATAATATACATTTGCTAAAGAATATGATACAAGTAAAACATCATCTACTGCCGGGAATAAGTTGTTAAGCCTTCCTGTTAGTAGAGAAAATCATTGCTTGTTAATTTAGAAGGTGTCATGGGTCAAACATCGGACACAAAGCCTTCCTGTTAGTAGAGAAAATCATTGTCTGTTAATATAGGAGGTGTGATGGGTCAAACATCGGACACAAAGCCTTCCTGTTAGTGTGGAAAATCATTGTCTGTTAATATAGAAGGTGTGATGGGTCAAACATCGGACACAAAGCCTTCCTGTTAATATGGAAAATCATTGTCTGTTAATATAGGAGGTCTGATGGGTAAAAACATCGGATACAAAGCCTTCCTGTTAGTGTGGAAAATCATTGTCTGTTAATATAGGAGGTCTGATGGGTAAAAACATCAGATACAAAGCCTTCCTGTTAGTAGAGAAAATCATTGTCTGTTAATATAGGAGGTGTGATGGGTCAAACATCGGACACAAAGCTTTCCTGTTAGTGTGGAAAATCATTGTCTGTTAATATAGGAGGTGTGATGGGTCAAACATCGGACACAAAGCCTTCCTGTTAGTGTGGAAAATCATTGTCTGTTAATATAGGAGGTGTGATGGGTCAAACATCGGACACAAAGCCTTCCTGTTAGTAGAGAAAATCATTGCTTGTTAATTTAGGAGGTGTGATGGGTCAAACATCGGACACAAAGCCTTCCTGTTAGTGTGGAAAATCATTGTCTGTTAATATAGGAGGTCTGATGGGTCAAACATCAGACACAAAGCCTTCCTGTTAGTGTGGAAAATCATTGTCTGTTAATATAGGAGGTGTGATGGGTCAAACATCGGACACAAAGCCTTCCTGTTAGTGTGGAAAATCATTGTCTGTTAATATAGGAGGTGTGATGGGTCAAACATCGGACACAAAGCCTTCCTGTTAGTGTGGAAAATCATTGTCTGTTAATATAGGAGGTGTGATGGGTCAAACATCGGACACAAAGCCTTCCTGTTAGTAGAGAAAATCATTGTCTGTTAATATAGGAGGTCTGATGGGTCAAACATCGGACACAAAGCCTTCCTGTTAGTGTGGAAAATCATTGTCTGTTAATATAGGAGGTTTGATGGGTCAAACATCGGACACAAAGCCTTCCTGTTAATATGGAAAATCATTGTCTGTTAATATAGGAGGTCTGATGGGTAAAAACATCGGATACAAAGCCTTCCTGTTAGTAGAGAAAATCATTGCTTGTTAATTTAGGAGGTGTGATGGGTCAAACATCGGACACAAAGCCTTCCTGTTAGTGTGGAAAATCATTGTCTGTTAATATAGGAGGTGTGATGGGTCAAACATCGGACACAAAGCCTTCCTGTTAATATGGAAAATCATTGCTTGTTAATTTAGGAGGTCTGATGGGTAAAAACATCGGATACAAAGCCTTCCTGTTAGTAGAGAAAATCATTGCTTCTTAATTTAGGAGGTGTGATGGGTAAAAAAATCAGAAACAAAGCCTTCCTGTTAATATGGAAAATCATTGCTTGTTAATTTAGGAGGCCTGATGGGTCAAACATCGGACACAAAGCTTTCCTGTTAGTGTGGAAAATCATTGCTTGTTTATTTAGGAGGTCTGATGGGTAAAAAAAATCGGAAACAAAGCCATCCTAGTGTTAAAATAGAGAATCTTTGTCGGTTAATTTAGGAGGTGTGATGGGTAAAACATCGGTTACAAAGCCATCCTAGTGTTAGAATAGAGAATGAATGTTTGATAATAATATATTTAGGAGGTGTGATGGAAAAAAAACAGATACAAAGCCTTCCTGTTAAATTGGAAAATCATTAGCTGTTAATTTAGGAGGTGTGATTGATAAAACATCGGATACAAAGCCATCCTAGTGTTAAAATGGAAAATGACTGCCTGTTAAATATGAGGGTGCAGTAGGTAAAACAGTTCTGCTCAATAAAGGCCTGCAACATTAAACTATGAATCAGTCAATCAAATGTTGGCTTTGGGTAACTCAAGACTATAGCTGTCATAATTCAAATTTTGTCAATAGTTCAATTTCGCGACAAATGAGAAGAAGTTTTCAAACACAACTGGCTACTGCTTTCTTGCTTCAACACTTGATATATTAACAGCAAGTGTGCGACATTAAAACTGGATTTCAGGTGGTAATAGTGACAGCTTTCCAGAGTCAAATTTAGCTCCCACCTCAAATTTGTCCGTAGCATAGTCCAGCCAATGTGCTCCTTCACCCTGTCTCTTTCCATTTTTCAGTCGCAGCTTTGCACCTCTCTGAAAAAAAAATTTTGTTGGCAAAGTTACTGACAAGACTCATAAGAGGATTTAGGACCTGATTCTTCAAGCGCTTCAGATGTCAAAATCAATAGTTCTTATAAAATATAAAATACGCTAGACATTCTGTAGCATGCCAATATCATACAACCAGCACATAGCTGAACTTCAAAGGTGCTAACATAAAATGAGATGGCTCATAACTTATCAGGTTTTAAAAAAAAAAGTGTGTGACTGAAAATTTTTTTTATCTAGAAAACAAGAAAAATATCTGTCAAGCCAAAGGACTAAATGATATGGCTAACATGTCTTCCATTATTTACTTTAAGAAAACTTACAGGCATAGCTTTTGTTATCATTTTTTATATCTTGCCAACTTAAGAAATTCATTAAACGAAAGTATCACACTTTTTTCTTTGACTTACCCAAACACAACGAGCTACTTGACCAAACAGATTTCCCGTAGGTGGAATATGTTTGTAATGGTTGCGGCCACTGAAAAATATTACTGATGGAGAAAAAAGAAAAATATCAGCATGCTTTATTTGTAGTTATCAAAAATCTTCTATGCCTTCTTTTTGCTGCCATCTCTTCCTTATCTTTTTTTCCCCATCTAATCCCTTTTCTATGATAAAATCTGGGCAAAAATTCAATCTAAGAGGAAAATTCAAAGACAATGAACCCTCCAACGAGTTTTACTGAATAAACTTGGTAGCTTCTCATTTTGGATAATCACATATTTCATTTTTACCTATAGATGTCAACATCAGAGCTGCAGGAACACCAAACGCCAGAGGATAACAGCTGTCCTCTATACAATGAACGTCAGCTGGAGTTGGATTGAAGATAAAAACCAGTAAAGAGCAATGAGAATAGAATTTACAGCTTAATTCACAAGAAGTGTCTTTAGGACAATGCTTCACAGAGAGGGAAATCTTGGAATTATATGGATTGCATTCAAAATTAAGCAAAAGTCAGAGAATATTTCATTACCAGAGATCCTGATTTGAGTCGAATCAAATATGGTGTCAGAATATCTCTTCTCAAAAACTAAATCATCATAGCAATAGATATTAAGACAAGAGAACAGTAAACAAAAACAAAACTTGCACAGCAGTTATTTTCTGGCCTAGTGCAAGGATGTTTATGTGTTTGCCTATCAGCCTCCTCATTCTCTTCCCAGTCCATATGCAAGTTAGGGGCTGCTCTGATTCTTGTCTCCATTTATATCCTTCATTTCTTCTCTCTTTCCCGTGTCAATCCTTTCCCATTTCCTTAATCATTCCTTCTCTCTCACTCTGGCAATCCTTTTCTGTCTGCTTAATCATTCCTTCTCTTTCTCTCTCTGGCAATCCTTTTCTGTCTGCTTAATCATTCCTTCTCTCTCTCTGGCAATCCTTTTCTGTCTGCTCAATCATTCCTTCTCTCTCTCTGGCAATCCTTTTCTGTCCGCTTAATCATTCCTTCTCTCACTCTGACAATCCTTTTCTGTCTGCTTAATCATTCCTTCTCTCTCTCTGGCAATCCTTTTCTGTCTGCTTAATCATTCCTTCTCTCTCTCTGGCAATCCTTTTCTGTCTGCTTAATCATTCCTTCTCTCTCACTCTGGCAATCCTTTTCTGTCTGCTTAATCATTCCTTCTCTCACTCTGGCAATCCTTTTCTGTCTGCTTAATCATTCCTTCTCTCTCTCTCTCTCTGGCAATCCTTTTCTGTCCGCTTAATCATTCCTTCTCTCTCACTCTGACAATCCTTTTCTGTCTGCTTAATCATTCCTTCTCTCTCACTCTGACAATCCTTTTCTGTCCGCTTAATCATTCCTTCTCTCTCACTCTGACAATCCTTTTCTGTCTGCTTAATCATTCCTTCTCTCTCACTCTGACAATCCTTGCTGCCCCTCTGAGCAATCATTCCTTTCTCTCCTCCTCCCAGACTTGAAATCCTTTTCTGTCTGTAATCATTCCTTCTCTCTCTCTGGCAACCCGTCCTTTTCTGTCTGCTTAATCATTCCTTCTCTCACTCTGGCGATCTTACTTTCTGTCTGATCTCTGGCAATCCTTATATCTGCTTAATCATTCCTTCTCTCTCACTCTGACAATCCTTTTCTGTCTGCTTAATCATTCCTTCTCTCTCACTCTGACAATCCTTTTCTGTCTGCTTAATCATTCCTTCTCTCTCTCTCTGGCAATCCTTTTCTGTCTGCTTAATCATTCCTTCTCTCACTCTGACAATCCTTTTCTGTCTGCTTAATCATTCCTTCTCTCTCACTCTGACAATCCTTTTCTGTCTGCTTAATCATTCCTTCTCTCTCTCTGGCAATCCTTTTCTGTCTGCTTAATCATTCCTTCTCTCTCTCTGGCAATCCTTTTCTGTCTGCTTAATCATTCCTTCTCTCTCTCTGGCAATCCTTTTCTGTCTGCTTAATCATTCCTTCTCTCTCTCTGGCAATCCTTTTCTGTCTGCTTAATCATTCCTTCTCTCTCTCTGGCAATCCTTTTCTGTCCGCTTAATCATTCCTTCTCTCTCACTCTGACAATCCTTTTCTGTCCGCTTAATCATTCCTTCTCTCTCACTCTGGCAATCCTTTTCTGTCCGCTTAATCATTCCTTCTCTCTCACTCTGGCAATCCTTTTCTGTCCGCTTATTCATTCCTTCTCTCTCTTCCGTCAATCCTTTCCTACATCCTCATTCACTCTTTCTCTTCCTCCATCAATCCTTTCCTATCTCCTCTCTCTCTCCCATAGCAGCAATCCAACTTTGTTTCACCCAATAATCCCTATGTATGTTTTTTCACCTCGGAGAACAGGGGTGATGAATGTGGACAGCGTACTGCCCAAATTTATTATGAAGTAGAACGCTGAGAAGAAAGACATGCGCCATTTTTCTTGGCCGCTAGAAAATTGATCGCCACCGAAAGCTGTCACACACGGTTTTATCCCTCCAGTCCCCAGGCTGATAAGTAGAAGACCAATTATAGGGCCGTACCTGGAGGGAAAGGTATAATTAGGTAAGTATATCATGTATACAACTCTAAAGAGAAATGTTTAACTAAGCAAGTATATCATGTATATATCTTTAAATGGAAAGGTATAAGTAGGTAAGTGGAAGGAAATTGGCTTTTTTTTCCTTGGTTCATGAACAAATATTACAAATGGGCCTTAATAAAAGTCTGAGAAGCTTTAGTTAAGCTGTGAAGCTGATAGGAAGAAAGAAGAAATACAACAAAATCCTAATCTGCATTTTTTAATACTTAGAACTACATGAACCCAAATTTTAAAAGTAGCTAGGACAGAGAGAGACTAGAAAGAAAAACACTGCTGTAGAAAGAGAATAAAAGCAATTGGAGACAATGCAGAGAAATCTGTGAAGGAGTAATAATGTTTTCAGTTATATGCATTACTCACATTTCTGGGGGAGGGAAAGCTGTCAAGGAAACCACCAGAGTTCCCGCTGCATAGACCATGGAAATGTACAGAATGGTCCTGGGGTAAAGCATTTAGAAGAATGGCTGTTAGCTTTCCAGTAGGTGTGTTGTACATGTTATATTTAAGCTGAGGTATAGTGTGTGTGTGTGTGTGTGTGTGTGTATAATACATATACAATGTGAGTCGAGTCTATGCCTCTGGTTACAGCGCATATGGCCTATGTCTACAAGACATATGCTTTACGATCTACAGTTACAGACTATTTGGATCTATTCTAGATGTCAACAAATTCAAAGTTCAATTTTTTTCGATGAATAAGTAATAAAAAAAAGTCCAAATAAAGTTTAGTAGGTTGATAACATTTCTTTTGGTATTATGGAAAACAATATTTGATTTAGGATAAATTACAGATCAAATTCAAAGTATTTTCAAAGCCATTCATATTTTCAAAAAATGCATATTTCTCAATTGCAAAATAGTGAAATTTGAATGAGATTACCACATTCTTATACGAGAGAATGTCTTTTCACTATTAAGAAATGAGTGAAAACAAAGAAAAATTAATCTCCTTTTCAATACTATTCTCCAAAACTGAAATGTTATCCTACACACTATTTTCAGAGAACTGCAGTTAAAAAATTGAGAGTTCACAACATCCATCACTAAATGTAGTCTGCCTTGTGCAATTTATAAAGTTGCTAGAGATTTATCTCTCCAATTGTGAGGCCTCACCTGTATCGGCCTAAATAGCCGTCTGCTATGATAGCCCCTAAGACAGGCGAGAAGTAAGACAGCATGGCGAACAGGTGGAAGAGGGCGACTGCTGAGTTGTAGCCTTGGCCTAGCCATTCCGTCAAGTAAATCACGAGAATTGCTGCCGGAGCAGAGAATGATGTGTCATTTGAAGACATCAAAGATGACATTAGAACTATGAAGGTAACTAGGTTGAGATTTATTGTGATAATACTGATGATGGCATTGGTCAAAATTATAGTGATGATACAAATGTCAAATAGTATTAATAATAATACTAGTAATAACAACAATGAGCATTAATAATATAATAATAATAATAATAATAATAATAATAATAATAATAATAATAATAATAATAATAATAATAATAATAATAATAATAATAATAATAATAACAACAACAAATATGCAAAATTACTGATTGGTCTTTAGGGAGGCTCTTCTGTCCGAATGAGAGGCATGTTCCAACTATGGCATTTAAAAGTGTTGATATTAAAATTAAATCATTTTTTTAAGCTTCTCATTGGTGAAAAATGCATGAAATAATCAGAATTCCCTGAGAAGAAATAAAAATTTTAGCTCTTTTAAAAAAGTAAGAAAAACAGGAATTTTAATAACTCTAAAACAAGTTAAAATATCTTTATTTTCCAATTTGAATTACGAACATGTGACAAATCAAGACCAACTTTAAAACAAAAGCTTAAAAAATGTTGTCTCGATCTATGTAAAACTCATTGCAGGTAAGTTTTTATTTGTTTGGTTACTTCATTCTATAACTTTCACCTCACCCCTCATCCCATAGTAGTTGAATCTTTCACAAAACTCTGTCCCGAGGATGAGAAAAACAGACTTGGGGTATTTGGAAGCCTTTAGAGGAGAAATAAAAAAAAGTATTTTGTATGCGTCGATAATACATAATAGAAGGAAACCATTGTTAAAAGCTGTGATATGTTAAAAACAACAAAAAAAAAATATCAAATTTTGCAATAGCTTACTTTACATTTAACATTTCAGGTCCGTTGTAAAAACATGAACTGTTCATATCTGCATTCCTGAGTGTTTATATATTCATTCTTTATCTTTCCTTTTCTATCCATAAATCCTCTGCTAATTTTCCTTCTTCACTGCCGTGTAGTCTTTCAACACCACCAACAAAGGAAATAAGAATAGAAGTACAAAATGAAAAAAAAAGCAACTCACAACTAAACCATAAACAGAATATACCTAGTATTGCTTATTGTCACCTTACCTTATCTATCGAAACCTCACCTTATCTATCTTCACCTCATCTTATCTATCGTCACCTCACCTTGTCTTGATCCATTCTCCTGCCATTGACCTGTGATCTCCCGGGTTCAGATGCCAGCAGCGACTCTTCTGTTGGGTGCAAAAGATAAATGAAAATAAAACTGTCAATTGCGAGATAAATCAAATGAGAGGTTCCTTACAAAAAATTTTACCTCATTTTTTTAACTGTTCAATTTTGGGGTGGAAACAGTACACCCTAGTCTTAATAAGAAAAACACAATATAAACACATTAATCATGGTCGTAATGGAGGTATTGACAAAATCAATCTTTTTTTATTTTCTCGGCTTTTCGAAAAAGGCCTAGAACATGTTCTCTGCCATGTAAGCGTTCATACATTGAAGATAAATAATCTGTAATAAAACATAGCGTAAATAAAGGACAGGATTTCAAGGCATCTAAAAATCTATCTTTTTTTTTTCAATCTGTAAAATAATTGATAGAAGAGACTTGAAGTCAAATCTGATTTAACTCACCAAATTCAACAGTTTCTTGCATCAATTTCAATTTTAAAAGAGGACTTCAATTTTCAAAGATGGATACCTTAATTGCTATATTTCAACTATGCATACTGTTGTACAGTTGTTAATAAGCACTGAATTTCATGTTAAAAATTTCCACAAATACTCATATACATGTATATACATATTCATAAGTATGAATTCCGATTTTGTTTTCAAAATGTTTGGCCTCTTCATTGAGATATAAATAAAATATGTGCTGTAAAACTTTATCACTACATGAAATTTTTAATTTAATATCTAAATAAATAAAAATATTTTATAAGATGACCCAACAAAAGTGGGAGAGAAGCTAAATGTAAGCATTTTTCTTGACTAACTGTAGTTTGTTTAATTATTATTATAATTATCAAATCTTCTCGAATCATAAACAAAAACAGCAAACTTGACAAAGAATTTTATAAATCCACATTTGAAGCTCAAGCACATCTTTGATCTAGCTTGAACTAAAACAGAAATTAAATTAAAGAGTTTATATGCAGGTAACAGCTGCTTCCCTTGTACCTGAAACAGCTGCCAAGTATCCATACCCACAGAAAAGCATTACATGATTAACATAATACCACATTAAGCCGTTGAAGTGAGAAACATATAAACATACTATGCTTGGGTTATCAAGCCAGTGACGAAAATACATAGACCAAAAAGTGAATATTCACGATGCATTTATTTATCATATGGAGCAAAGAATTTTATGTTAATCTTACTGGTTTTTAGTAGGTTCAAATCATTTCAAATAGCTTAAGTCTTTCTCAGGGGATCTCATGTTATATTACAGTAAGGCAGGATTAAAAAAACTATGGTTCTCACTGGTAAATTCAGAATTGTTATTCAATAAAAAATTTCATCATAAACTGAAGTCATGAATTAATTGCTTGGATAAACTCTGTCACAAAACATAATATTATCTTAGCCATGAGCCTCTTAGTTCTGATACACCTGAGCAGATGAGATTCTTGAGTGAAGTTTTTAAGCCGCTACAATGGGTTATAGCTATACTTAATACTACAGATATCCCCATAATTCCAACTTCCATCAATTTGCCTCTGAATGTTCCCAATTCATCCACAGAGCTTAACACTCAATTGAGAATTGCTAAAAAAATTTACTTACACTTTGCAAAGGAATGAGTAAGAAATAAGAAATGGATTCAAGGATTTATCAAACAATTCATTTAACTGATTCCAACAGAGAGGACAACTCTACTCACTAGATATTTCACTCTATTACAAAATGGATTTTTATTTTAAAACAATAAAGAATCATATTGACCGCTACCGTCCATGAACTTCTCACTAAATGAAATGATTATTTTCCAACCTAGAGTCATCTGGACAAACTGGTTATTTTTATTAAACTATTATCAGCTTGAAGTATCAGATTGACCAAGTACAGCACTTTCAGATTAATTTTGGGTTTTAAAAAAAAAACGTTTCACTTGGATTATTATTAGCATTAGTATTGTATTATTTTTTTTTTCTGTGTGGTTGTTCTATTTTGATAAGTTTCTGAACCTGCTTTCATCATATAAAATAAAAATTGTATACTTAATTCATGACAATACAATGGAGTTTTATCATTTGCTATTTGCTTCGAGCTTTTCAAAAGTGCCGGTGGAACTACTAAGCAAAACAAAACCAAAAAAATATGAAAAAGGCACAAAAGTGAAGAGAATAATTTGGGATACCCGGTATGTGCCAGAATGAAATGAACATAGTGAGGAGATAACAAACTAAGTTAACAAAAAAAAATTGCATTATTTGCCATAACAAACAAGTATGTGCATCTTATGAATGCGTTATAAATTTTTCTCTTTATGATTTGAATCAGAAAGGTTTTTTGAACAAGGTAGATTCCTCTCGTCTCATAATAAAAGTTGAAATGAAAACCATGTCACTTATATCATCTTTGAAATTAAGAATGATTAGAACCATGCATTATTCTGAGCTAACTGATTGTGAAAATTGTAACACTTTAGCAGAATTCTGTGAAAAGGTATAAAAAACAATTTCCCCTTCGTTGACAGTAATTTTTAAATGGAATTCATCTCCTTTTAAATGATGTTTTTCCTTATATAAAAATTACGATATTTCACTCACAAGAAATTTAGAAAGCATTATAATTTACAACACTTAAGTGCCACAGGAAGGTACACCTATCATTAAGTTGTTTAATTCTTGCAATGCCTATATATTCAACTTACAAATGAAATCTCATTTTAATTTATAATGAATTTTGCTGAGCTCTACAAAACAAAGCTGAATAGAAAATTAGTTAACAACAGAAAACTTTTCAAATGTTTATAGATTAATAATAACGTTACTCATGCATTGTTGATGACACAACATAGCTCCAATACATAAATGTGTGCTAAATAAGACAACAAGCAAGATGTTAATACATTTTTGTTGGACAAGGCTATAGATACAAAACAGGCAAAATGTAATCGATCCAGGGAAAGATAGTGAAACCACGCCAACTTGCAATACATGTTACAAAGTCAAAAACCAGAGAAAGAAGAAGAGCTACAATCTGTTGAAGTGTTCGGAGAAAAATCAAAAAAGGAAGTGATGATAGGAAGATCCAGGAGAAAAAAGTGAACACCTTGCTGTTGTGCAATCTCTAACAGGTCAAAAAGCACGTCTGCATTCTCCTCAGAATCACTGTCTGACATTTTCTCCAACTTTGCCCTTGAACTACGATTTATAAACCCCAGATGCTTGTGCTTGCAAAAACAAGATAAAAATTGGCATCAGTGTTTGTATAATTACAGTAACACATATGGTTGCATAGCATATTCTTAGGTGATGTTTATTTCCAAAGTATTTTTATATGTCTCAGGTCTACAAAAGTCTGCTTCTATTTTTATATAGAATTTTCCTTGTTTCGTTTTTTTTAATCTGTTCACTTCTGAAAGAGTTATCAGTTCTCCTCTGCTTGTCTGAAGGTTTGCATATAATTTCGTTTTTCCTTCTCTTGAAAATCATCATTTTCCTGATGAGTAGCTTTGAAATTCATGCTTATAAAAAGCACCTGAAAAAATTCGGTATTATTGCAGAAATCGGCCCAACGCACCTTAAGCTTTAAAATTGTATTTTTCTTAATAAATTTGATATGCTGAACATAAATATGAATAGGTTTTTTGTCACAAATAAATACTTTTCAAGATATTAGCATTTTTGTGTTGCTCTAAAATACCATTAGACTAAAAGTTTTGATTTCGTCTGGAAACATTCAATTGTGAAGCCTGACGTGAGGTGGGCTGATATCTGCAATTTTACCAAGAATTCATTGCTGAACCTCAATATATTATTGAATATTTACAAAACAAGCATTAAAGGTTACAACTTACATTGGTTTAAAATCTCAAAATAGATAGTCCAGGTATGGTAGGTGGGTTATGGATTTTGAATTTATGTCTGGTTAACTCAAATAGATATGAATAATTAAATTTCTGACAACTGACTCACTAGGACACTGAAAACTGACTCACTATAACTGTTTGAGTAATTAATTTTTTTTTAGTAATGAGATGGAAGCAGTTTTATTCATGGGATGGTTGAATTTTAATTTGTAATTTTTGAGTCTATTAGAATTCAGAAGCATTGAGTTTGAGACTTGCATTTCAGTTACATTCATATATCAATACTTAGATATAATAATGATTATGTCGTTGGATGATTTACTCTTATACTGTAATTAGTATAAAAGCTGAATGCTTCATTTTATATTTAAGTGAATTTGGCAAAGTTCCAGCCTTTATCAATAAATTAAATACTTCTAACATGAATTTTTTTTTTTCACTTAAACTAGCACACTAACTATAGATGTACTTTTGGTACCAGATCTAAATACAAATCGCTTCATATTGATTACTTTACAAATCAGAACTTGCAGAAAATGAAAGGCTCATTCAATTCTATGATCTATATTTAAATTGAAACTAAGAACATAGATATCTACATGTTGTATCATATGAATATTGGAAATGAAAAATCTCCAAAGAGAAAAAAATGAGTTGATTACTCTAAATGCACTTATAACTCAAGTATATCAAAACATGCCCTAGAGAGGGTACTTGCTTTCTAATGCCATCAGAACTTGAGATAGCATATAGATGCACTGAGAGACAAGCAATTTTTTATTAGAATCATTAGCATTCCAAGGATGAAGGCGTTCTACAGCTACGGACTAGCCTATAATAAGAGCTCATCTTGTCTTGGCAAGGCTGATGATGCAGGACCGAGCTTTGTTCCCCGTCCATACTATTTGTCCCTTCACATGTTTTTTATATGTGTTTCATCCTATTTGTTGGTATTGGAGTTAGATTAAGGTTTGTGACTGCTTTCTCTGTTTCATAATCAATCCTTGCATCCTCTAGCCCTAGAGATGAGGCAAGCCCCTCATGATTTCCTCTGTCATCTTATTCAAGTTAAGGCGCCTAGAGTACATGGCTAGGGCAGAGAAGCCAACAGGCAAAGAAAGTATTGATCTACACTCTCTCAACACACACACACACACACATATATATATACACATATATATATTTTAGCAATAGTGACAGTGCTAATTGGCGTTGAATCTTTGTATACCAGAGTTATAATACTATATCTCTAGATCTATCTAGATCTAATATCTATTTCTAGATCTATAAATTTTGCAAAATCCATTTTAGAAATTTGAGGCTTTGTAGGAAGAGAGCTTTAAGAAAAGACAAAAATATAGATCTAGTCTAAATGTACAATCGTATTTTATAAACTATAAAATAAGACATTATGAGTAGACCCAGAGTGCCAGATCTAGATCTAGATCTAGATCTATGTGAATAACGTAGAGCAGACACCGATATTAGGCTACATTTAGATTTAGTTTTCACACCGGTTCTGAGACTTGTAAATGTTGGCCTATTACCTTTAAATCTATATTTAATCCAAATCTAGGATAGTCGAAGAATTTGATACTTATTTCATATGCATAAGACAGCAGGTCGAAAGATGTACTCTTTCATTCTAGGCCTAGTAGCCCTAGGCCTGGACTATATGCTGTACTAACAGTGGTTTCTTGCAGACGTGCAGTTGCCAGCTGGATCTATCACGTGACAGTTATTTTTAGGTTACGATCAGTTTCCAATCAATGATACTTTTCTTTGGTGTTTCTGAAGTTCACTGTTTTCAGTTAAAAACTGATGATAATAATTGGGGATCTATTTAGCTATATATTTACATCTATTTCATGTGATTGCTTTGATTGGCAAACTATATAATTCGGATTTTTTTCTCTTTCATTTCTCTCTCTGTATCTAACAATCTATCGATCTATCTTTCTATCTATCTATCTATCTATCTATCTATCTATCAGTCTGTCTATCTATCTCTCTATGTATACCTATCTATCTTCTGGGTTGTTTTTTTTCTTTCGGATCACCACTGAATCTGACTCAATCTACAGACGTATCCTCTCTTAATTTCTCTCGCAATTTCACCATTTCCTATTTTTCTTTCATTCTTTCTTGTCTTTTTCTGTAAGTTTGCGTATCACCCAATTTCTTCATACATTCATTTACTGTGTGGCTTCCTGTTTCAATAAGGTTCTCGGATATGGATAAGGCGCCAGTGATTCATGGCAATCAATTATTATGGTATCTTTGCTTAAGTTGTCCAAACACGTATTTCTTACGAATTAAATTTATTGGTTTAATTCGCGGCTCAACATTATATATTTAAATATATATATATATATATATATATATATATATATATGTGTGTGTGTGTGTGTGTGCGTCCCCCTCCCCCTCTCTCGTTGCATCTATATATATATATATATATATATATATATATATATAGAGAGAGAGAGAGAGAGAGAGAGAGAGAGAGAGAGAGAGAGATATTACTATTCAAAATGTTAAGCGTTTGCGTGTTTGTATATACACGTAAATGTAAGAGTTTGGACGACTTAATTATCTTTCAACTTGTGTCAATAAAGATTGTTTCTCAGGAAAGTGAGAGGTCAAGGTCATTCCTGAAGCCTCCATCTATTGAAAGAGCCAGTATATCCCATAAAGTTGTAGTCACATCCTACGTGCATCAATCATTCTATAGTGAAACTCTAAATCCGGCTGTATTCAGTTTGATTTAGAATAATAGACAGCGTGCAGTTAACTGTTTTATGTATGTTTGGACAACACAATATAGTATTGTTCATATAGTTTATCCTTAGCTTGTTAATTGAAAGAAAATTATAATTATATTATAAGAGTACTATTACTTTCTTGACAGCAGACGATGTGTAATCGTTTTATATTTCTTTTTAAGATAGATTTTTACCAGATCCTATAAAAATAAAGAAAAATACTGGGGAAAAAAACGAAATTAAAAAAAATAGTAACATAAACGATAAACAAACCAGAGCAATTATTTATTGAATATAATTATTCAAGACAAAACTCTCTTAAAAGTTTCACGGTTTGACTTTTATTCTATAAGGGGCGGTAAGAGAAAAGACCGTGTACCTGCAGCCAAAAAAAAAAAAAAGAAAAATAATAGTAACAATCTTATGGTTATTACCCTTTTTTCGTGACAACGTTATTTACATGGAGGTGTAAATTAATCTCATATTACTACCAATATTTGTGATAGGGTAGGGTCTAGTTGATGATTCTACAGAAATGAATCATGATCATTATGATTAACTTCATGGATTCAAAGAGCGAAATCTTGTTAGGTGAGCTTTGTGGCTTTGCGTCATATTTTAACAAGAGTTACTGTTAGTGGTTCACTTGAAGTTTGTTTTGCGTCACAACGTGCACAGTTTACACTCATTTTACAATAATATCAGAAGCAGTCGCAAGTCTAGATCTAACTCAAGACCGGTAAAAAGGACGAAAGGCGTAAAAACCACAAGAAATGACAGACGATAAAAATTATGGACTGGGATCGAACCCACGTCCACAGATTTGCCGAAATCGCTATTAACAGAGCGATCTTTGTGGTTTTTTTTTTTTAAAACAATAAGAACAATAATTTATAGAATTTAACAAAAGTAAAAATTAAAAAACCAAAATCCATGCTGGCTTGAAAAAGATGTTTAACTGACAAATCTCTTTTATTCTTTTACCACAATATTAACGATAACATAAATTTGCACACAAGTTGAAAGGTCAATTTTATAGGTTTTACAGGTCAAATACACTAATAGCGAGTCCAAATACCACATAGAGACACACAAGTTGAAAGGTCAATTTTATCACGAATGATGAAATGCAATGTAAACAGGCTTTGAATTTTATGAAACTAATAGACATAATGCCAAATAACTGTATCCGTGAATACTGTAAGCTGGAATAACAATGCATTTTAAGAGATTTTTTGTAAAAGAATAGTATAGTAAATATATATATATATATATCAAACAATCAGAAATACGAAATAAGCCGAGAAAAGGAAACAGTTTATCTCTAAATCAGTCTTAATTTGTCCAAAGTGTAGTAATCGAATTTGTAAAGAAAAAAAATGAAAAGGAAAACAATTAAGAAAATGTCTTCCTCTTTGTCTTACTTTATTGAAATAACAAAAATTTCAATTTTTGGACTGAAATTTTTTTTAAGTTCATGTACTTAACTTTGCTGAGAAGCTAAAATCAATAAATCTAAATTTAGTAACTATGGGTAACTCATTTAGACTAGGTGGAAGTAATAAAAAGTAAATCTATGAAATGAATTTAAAAAAAAAAAAAGGAAATCGAATAACAAACAATAATTTGCATGACCAAGTTTTCAAAACGAAAGTGAAAGTCGGTGACAATAAAAGGGACATTATTTTCCAGTAGAAATCTTAATAAAGTGCGCTTTCCTTCCTAGGAGTTAACTGCCCTTAGTAAACTTCACCCTTACAGCCATGACATCTGCCTCTTGTGCAAAGGAGTAATCGTCTGGAGGAATAAAGGATGTGAAAGTTTATAAACCTTCTAAAAATCATAAGACAAGTGCATAGTTTCATTAATTATTGTTAAACCGATTATATTTTTAGTCTTTCCATTAGTTTTTTTTTAATATCTTTTATTTTATTTTGGTCATTGGTTTTTGTGTGTGTGTGTGGGAGGGGGGGGGTTGTTTTGTTTTGGGTTTTTTTTTTTTTTTTTTTTTTTTGAAGATATTTCAATTTTCAGACTGAGCTTGTTTTAAAACTTAAGCAAGAAGAAATATAAATTTTTCAGTAAAGGTGATAATTGATGTGGCAGTCGTTGACACCGAGGCCCTGTGTTAAATATGAAGCGATTGGATTTTTAAAAAGTAAGTGCTTCAGAGGCGTTTCTCTCTTGGCGTTGATTTTAAAATCAAGGTAGAGCTTAATATGAAAAGTAGATATTGATAATAACTACGTCATCAGTTCATACGCTTCATTATTTGGAGCGGGTGTCCATATAATTTTTGACACAATTCCTAAACGTCATAATGACTTCCCCTTCCCTCTAAATCTGCATTCTTCTATTTCTCTTTATTTTATCTCAATTTCTCCTTCTCTTTGTATCCCTACCTATTTCTTTCTAACGCCTATCCGCTATGCCTTCGTAATATTTTAGTTAATCCAATCCTTTCCACAAAGATGCATACATTATAAACCTTCTTTTCGGTAATCTAAACCACAACATTTCGCGTTATATTTAGACGCTCCGCCATGATGAAGTGCCGTACGTAGTACTAGTACTCGAAGAATCATATATCGAGGTCTTGCATTGAAATTTATTGTGGAATGCGAATGCGAAAGTGCTAAACCCTACTGCTAGATTACTTTCATCATGGAGGACTAGTTATGGCATGTTACGTCACATCGGTTCAGTGAATACCTTCATCCAGGCAGGCAGCGCACGCGACTCGACAGTTCAAGTACATGAAAGCCCTGTTCGTTTCACACTCGCCCGCAGCTACCCTGGACAGGCACTCCGGGTCTGTTAAGACATTCGAGCATTCTGAAAGAAGGAAGAATAAAGGAACAGTTGAAAAAACACGGTGTGTTTAGTCTGAATATTCCAATGCAAACTACATCTTAATAATATCATTGCAGTTTATAATACTGACGTGCTGAGGGCTCCTCGGGGCAATATCATGGCTTCATGGTTTAGGCCTAAAAAGGAGAGTAATGTTCACTCTTTACAGCGTTTCAAAACTTCATTGAAATTTACTAGACTGTGACGTAACCAGTATCATCTATCTAGGAAGATTTTGCTGGACATAACTCCTCTTTAAGTTTCTACTCCCGCATATTAAATCGCTGCTGAGTACTTGCGACAAACTTATGGTGTGCAAATCAGGCCAGAACAGATAATAACAACGAATGTCACAAATAGGAAGATCCAGTGGGCCCGTACAACAAGTCTGTTCTGCTTTGATTGGTTGAGATACGAGTGTTTCATTGGATAGAGAGGAATAACCACACGAAAACTTACACGTAATATTTGATTAGAACTCCATAGAGTCTCTTCGTAGTATGGTGGGTAAGGGGGGTGAGTGGTGGAAGGGGGTGGGGTGTTAATAACCAGGCTAGTAAGATAACCAATCAGATTACGTGAGAGTCCAGAAAGATGGAATGTTTCTTCCAGACAGACATGGTCGTTCAACGCAGAGAGGAAGTTTATGTCCCCGCGCCACGCAAATACTCATGGTGTGTGCGGCCTATATCAAGGAATAAACAAACAACTCGATTCTAGACAAAGTGAGACTTCATTACCTCTTAGTCGCTTTAGTAATAACACCAGGTGATGTTCTACACTCTCTGCCCATACTTTCCATTTTGACTAGAATATCCAAACATGTAAATGTTTTTAAATCCACTTGGGACAAAGTTCTGTTGATGAGAGACCATACACTATAGACTGTTTACAAGCCATAACCAAGCGTCGCTAAGGCGTAATTTGTTTAATTTATTTCTTCTTATCACGACCTTTTCCTCCCTGTTTTGCTAGGCATGTATTCTCTGCGGAACGCCCTTACCCGGTTTTTCTCCCATGTATCCCAGTCCACTTCCGGGTGAGTAGAAGATCACGGGACTTGTGCTCAGATTGCGGACCTCCCAATTTCCGTCAGAGTTGCAGACGTCACGGTTTATGTCTACGATGAAGGTGTAGAGGGTTTCGGTACGACAATCGGAGCTATTTGTGTTTATGCTGAATCTGCGACATGCGACTGTTGTTCTGCAATTCCTGAGGGAGAGGGGAAATATATAAATATATATTCAAGAGAATGGATTAAACACAAAATGACAAGAACTACATATGCAATAGTCTGTAAGGGTAGGGGAATGTAATACATACAAAATGACAACAGCAACATGTACACTGGCCTTTTACCCTGTAAGGGTTGGAGAATGCGAGAGCACAACAATGACAAGAGTAACATGCTCAATGGCCTTTTACCCTGTAAGGGTTGGAGAATGCGAGAGCACAACAATGAGAAGAGTAACATGCTCAATGGCCTTTTACCCTGTAAGTGTTGGAGAACGCAAGAGCACAATAATGAGGAGAGTAACATGTCCAATGGCCTTTTACCCTGTAAGGGTTGGACAATGCGAGAGCACAACAATGAGAAGAGTAACATGCTCAATGGCCTTTTACCCTGTAAGGGTTGGACAATGCGAGAGCACAACAATGACAAGAGTTACATGCTCAATGGCCTTTTACCCTGTAAGGGTTGGAGAATGCGAGAGCACAACAATGACAACAGTAACATGCTCAATGGCCTTTTACCTTGTAAAGGTTGGAGAATGCGAGAGCACAACAATGATAAGAGTAACATGCTCAATGGCCTTTTACCTTGTAAGGGTTGGAGAATGCAAGAGCACAACAATGACAAGAGTAACATGCTCAATGGCCTTTTACCGTGTAAGAGTAGGAGAACTCAAGTATGCACAAAATAACAAGCACTAAATGTAGAAGAGCCCTTCACCCTGTGAGGTAAGAGAATGCAAGAGCTCAACAATGACGAGAACACGAGTACAATGGCCCTTTTACCCTGAACGGGCAGAATAACGTAGTACATACAAAATGACAAGAACAACAAGCAGTGACCCTTTACCCTGTAAGGGAAGGTGGATGCAAGACAGGTTCTGTCAGCAGGGTTGTCCAGCTGGAGTTGAGAATCCGAGCTGCCGTGAACCATGACATGCTGTCGGATCCCGAGCCATCAAACTCGATATAGCTGACCTCTGCGTCATCCTTGACCAGCGAGAAACGGACCTGGTGGTCAAATAAAAAAAAAATGGACCATTCAAGAAATGGTTCACGTGACCACAAAAATAAAAGGGGTTCATGATGAGTTTAAACTGAACGGTTCTGGGAATTTCCAGTTGAAAGACGAAAGTCAAGTAACACAAATTTTGTTTGTGATCAGTGGCGGAGAACTTGGAAAGAAGTTGTTTCGGTTATCATTACGGATATTGAGGAACATTAACAGTTTCAATGGACCTATTTCACCGCGATGTTTTTGAAGGACAAGGGAGGTAAATACGAAAGAAATATTGATAAAAAAGTAAATATGGTTAAAACAAATTGTAGGAGTAAACTGAACATATACTCTAGGGATGTTTATTTGCTCAGTGTTACATCCCTAGAATTTCGGAAAATTCTATAGGAGACGTTTATCATTAATCTTAGGATGAGGCTATTGAGATGAAACACGACCTCGCACCAAATAGCTCAATCAAGAATTGAACCCAATACTCCTGGGTTGTCTGCTTTACGTTCTATCTTGGTCGTGTACGAGGGTTATCGGGAAAACTTTTGAGGTTAATGTAATATATAAATATATTTCTCTTCCTAAGGATACAAACAATCGTGAAAGTCATCATGTTCTAAAGAATTACATAGAACTTTAAAGAAAAAAAATATATCTATTTTTATATACGAGTGCATCCGAAAAAAGTATAATCACACATACGCATTTTTTTAAGATTTGAGAGTATACAACAGAAATTGATAGAATTATATAAAAATTTAAGACGAGTATTTCACTTAATAAGTGAAAAAATGGAAAACCAATGAAAAAGTTCATTTTTTTTTTAATCAAAACTTCATAGAATCTGAAAATATACCTGAGCCCAAGCTAATCTTAATTCGACGATTGTGGTCATTTTGTGGGAGAGACTCTCTTTTTAATTATATTTAAAAATATTTGTATAAAACTTAATAATATTATTAATGAAACACTATGATAAAAATTGTTAAAATATCCCAAATTCAAATAGAAGCACGACAAATGATACAACCGTCTGAATGTTGACCCAGTTATCCAGAATGTGACTCCGGAAGTGTCGGTCACACTGAGAATAATCTGTCATCCTGAGGCATGCGCGGGGGAAGTCTTCCGGTACAGGGTCGTCATGTTGTAGAGAAGTGTTTGTCCAGGTTTCATACACAGAAGCTCCAATTCGACTCTGGGCGCGAAATACTAGAGTCCAATCATCAAGTTGAATTGGGCCTGGAAAAAAATATGGGAATAGTTTCTTTAATCACCTTCGAACTAAAAATGCATATCATGAAATGAATAAAATGATGGGACAAAAGAGGGAATCATAGAAATCATGTTATATCCGAAGAACTTAGGCGAGTTGGCAGCTCCTTATTGTAAAAAGCAAATAAAGGCTGCAGGAAGTCTTGATCGTGGAGTTATTTTTTACTTCAGATTTCTGCTCTATTTTAAAAAAAATAAATGCCTTTTTGACGACATAATAATATTATGAGAAGGATATAAATTTTTGTAGGTTCTCTACACTTAATAGAGGCTAAATGAGGGTCTCTGAAGGGTTTAAATCTATTGACGTTATAAAGCTCGCTTTTCTTCAACGTTGAAGTTTTCCCTACCTGTTCATTTAATTGGAAAACCATACTTTTTTGTTACAAAAGTTGAATTTAAGAACGATTAGATTTAGTGGTGTTTTTCATTCCAAATCTTAGAATGAAAAATGTCCATCACAGGATGTGATCGCATTTACTTTTGAAAAATGTAAAATAGTGTTATTAATAACATATACTTTCAAATGCCTCTATCAAAATAAAATTTTTATATTAATAAAAAGTTACAAGAGTTGATAGGAATTTCATAAGATTAGATTATAACTTTATATTTGCCCTATGTTTTCTGCAGTGTCTTACCGCTTTTATAGATGGAATAAACTTGAACACTTACAAACTTTAGGGAATATTTTGTTTCTCAGGTCGGTGAGATTTGGAAAGTCATCTACATCTCTTCTGTTCACATCCACTGGTTTGCTAACAATACTGTCCAGCTCGTATTTGTCATCAGAATCAACCCCGACACCATAGATATGAATTCCGGCCGCTTTAGCTAGCTCGGCCTCTGGAATTGTGAACGCTTCATCAATGGAAGAATCGCCGTCAGTTACGAGAATACAGACGTTCTCCGCGTCCGGACGGTCTCCGTTTGCTGCTATGAACAACTGTGTTCTCATTATCCTCAAGGCTCCGCTGGTGTTCGTCTTGAAGCCGAGGAAAGACATCCCATCGATGGCGCTATACAAAGCCGTCCTCGTGCTGAAGGAGTCCAGCAAGAACTCCACGTTGACCTCTGTGCTGAAGACGACGGCACCCACTCTCAAACTGCCGCCGTCGATGTCGGCCGAATCGAGAAAATCTTTCATGAAATGCTTCACCTCGTCAAAACCGTCTTCTCCTACACTGCGTGTGGCGTCCAGAATAAAGACCAGGTCAACTCGAGCATCCCGGCAGCCTGATGGCAAAAACATAGTAGGATGAAATTGTCGATTTGAAGGCTTGATGTGTTTCAGACTCTCTTCCTCTCTCACTCTCAGTCTGTTTGCCTGTCTGTCTATATGCCTGTCTGTCTGTCCGTCTCTCTTTCTCTCTCTTTCTCTCTCTCTCTCTCTCTCTCTCTCTCTCTCTCTCTCTCTCTCTCTCTCTCTCTCTCTCTCTCTCTCTCTCTCTCTCTCTCTCTCTCTCTCTCTCTCTCTCTCTCTCTCTCTCCCTTCTATCCTCTCCGTCCCCTCCTCTCTCTCTTTGTTTCTCTTTCTCTCTCTCCCTGTCTCCGACTGTCACCTTCCAACCCATCTCCTTTCCTTTCACTCTTTCGTCTGGATATAATTATAATATGACTCTCAATTCCCAAGCCTCAGTTAAAAATCTACGATATATCCATTTAGACCTGTGTCTTTCCTCACCCAGTTGAGGTATGAATCCTATTGACCAGCGAGAATCCGACACCACCTCCACAGTAGTCTCGTCTTGCTGTCGGAAAATAACACACGCGCTGTCCACTGTGCTGAAGTGGTAGAGGTCGCACATACCATTTGCCATACAGTGGGACGCACAGAGAAAGTTGGACATTACTGGGGAAAGAAATACATTCGGCCCAACAGTACATTGTTTTTAAGCCTGGGGTACGATAATTATTGTTTAACCGTTTATAGCCCAATACAGTTTTAAGTTAATGGTTTATAATGAAGTTATGAGGAAAGATAACTTTACAGGTAAAAACCAAGGATGGCCTTCTAATAAACTTACCAGAATTTAGGTAGTGCTTACGTATTCATCAAAGAATATTTCTTAGCTTCTAGAAGGAGTACTGAATAGTAGTCTCTGGAGCAAAGTTTGAAGTATCTTTTATGCACGGGGATTTTTGTTTTAGGAGTAAGCTCAAGTGAATATTCGAAATAGCATTGGAATTATTGTATATGTATTGCGTCTATTGAGATTTTGTGTAAAAAAAAAACAACACAAATCCAAATTATCGTTTCCGAGTTGGGTATTAGTTCCCTTTTTAATGTTAAAAACTAATTGTTTCGACTGACCTGGCCTTGAAAAGTTTGCGACTAGTTGTGCGCCTGACACAATGGCCTTGCCTTGCTCGACATAGAAATGGGCTCCATGACCATCGCAGCCAATAAACAAAGTTAAAATGACGTGGACAAAGATAAGCCCGGCAACATCAGTTTGTGGAACCATAACTCTGTGTGTCCTTGGAAACAGTTGATTTCACAGATAATCAAACGTTTATTGATACAAGAATATTCCGTACCTGGACATAGTTGACCTAACAGATATTACACATGTATTGGTACTAGACCAATGGTTCTTAAACTGGGTTCGATTGAACCCTTGGGATTCAGTGGGTCGATCTCAGGGGTTCGGCAGAGCCAGTAAAAAACATATCTATGTCTTGAATTTGAAAAAAAAAAATCACAGTGT
>JAWDGP010003764.1:337500-345000 GCA_033675545.1 Elysia crispata
GAGTGCCTGTGTGATGGAGATATTAGTAAAACGAACCATTCAACAGACGGATCTATGGAATGCTTAGGCGTGTGAAGTTAAAGTATCTGATTTGGTTGGACTAGACAGAGTTTAACGCAACCGTGTCAAAATTAGGTCTTTGTATGAGCGTGATAGTGCAAAAACTTTCCCAATTATAAGGTGAAACGCGACGTAAATTTCACACACGAAAGCGTCTAGTAGTGGTTTACATTTCTTTGCAATTAATAGGTTAAAAAGATAGATTTGACCTTTATGGTATAACCGATTTAAAAAAATAAAAACGTATGAAGACAATTTTTGTTAATCAAATTTTAAGACGCTTTTCATAGTAACCATAAGGGAAGGGAATATTAATGATGATTGTATGAATTTACTTTTTGCTTTCTCTCTATTCTACCCCACCAGCCCTGTGGACTCGCTGTAATAATTGAAGTATTGTGTTAAAGCAGAGAGTATAGATAGTTCTATCTTCTATGGTTAAAGCAAAGACGTTCGTTACTTCACAATCTGGCTGCGATGCGTGACGGCTACACTTTCCTAATTCAGAAACTGTATGGCACATTCCATCTCCGTTACTGTTATTACGAAAATCGAGGTAAGATGTCAAAGGCAAAGAGCAATTAAAATTGGATATGGCTTAGTGGATTACTGGTGGATTTCTACAATATTCGGACCATAATTGTAGCCCAATCTACTTTGCAACAGTACTGAAGGTGGTTATAATAATCTATGTTCATCAGGTGGTTACTTCAATGTTTGTTGATGATGATAGAGTAACTTACCTCATTCTTTTTTTTTTAAACATAATTTTCGCAGTACCGGTAGTTAAGTCTAGAAAAGTGAGTGTAATTTTTTTGTGCAGAAAATGGAGATGAAATTTGTCGATATATATGAATACAAAATGCAGTAATATTATCAGACCGTAATGCATTGGTCACAAACCATTATCTCGTTTACCACGATTCATAATTATAAGTTAGTATTATCAATAGGAGCTAATAGTGATGGAGAGTGCTGTTAATAGTACAAAAGTCGTTTTCTGGCCCCCTGAAAAGTCACCGCGAGCAATAAATTATTACAATTGAAACATAGTATAGCTTGAAATATTGTATTGCTTGATTTCCGGGATTATTTTACCATAATTATGTGGAAAAAAGAAAAGAAAGAATAAATGAAAAAGAAAACTAAAACAAAGTTCATTATTAATAAAGGCTGAGTTTTTTTTTTTTTTAATTTCCTTTAGGATTCAAATTAAAAAAGGAATAAAATTAACGGAAAGAGACCATGTAAGTATTCTTTTTTTAATAAAACCAAATACTTGTTTGAGTTATATTTTGCACCATTCATTTGTTTTTATATAACCCCAGTTCTCATCTTCTCCTCATTTTAATGGCTCTACTCTTCTTCTTCTTCTTCATCATCATCATCATCATCATCATCATCATCATCATCATCATCATCATCTCCATATTTCTAGTACAATAATATTGCTGCTGTTGCTGCCGCTGCTGCTGCTGCTGCTGCTGCTACTACTACTACTACTACTACTACTACTACTACTACTACTACTACTACTACTACTACTACTACTACTACTACTGCCGCTGCTGCTTCTGCTTCTGCTGTTGCTTCTTTTGTTTTCTTTTTCTTATAAATCAAGAGCTGCAAACTAGTTGTTGTTTATGAATTTTCTCAGAATCAACATGGTGGAAACAAGGCTGAAAAATTGACAACTTGATTTTTCGATCATTTCTATCTACCTCCAAAACAGTTCAAAGAAAAAAATAATTAAGGGATTGAATTAATACTAATATACAACTCTGAACTATTAGGATGGGCGTGTAACATACTCTCATTTACAAATAAACGTTCAGACATTGTTTTCAAAGTAGCCAACAAGCATTGCCGTGAACGTGTGTGTAATTAACCGAGGGTCGAATTTATGTGCAATATTAATGCTATTTAAGTCAAACAGTCTATTTCGTGTTCAGTATTTTTTCCTTTTAGAAAGCTGTAAGTTTAAAAAAAAAAAAGGAACAACACAGAAAAAAGAAAGAGATAACGGTTGATAGAGAATGAAATTCCCAACATTTATAAATTTCATTGAATGATCGACCTCCACTGGAGATCACTCTGAAAATTTTCAAGTGAGATGGTGAAATTTTACGAAATCGGGCATAGAATCTGAAACGAGAAATCTGCAATCTAAAAAAACTTTTTTTCATACATATATGCGAGATGGAATGGAGATGCGCTCTAATCAAAGGATTTTTTTTTAATTTGGCATTTTCATATTGGATTTAATGTCTGCGGAAATCACTGTTCACTTGCACCAATGGTAAACAACAACTAGATCTAGCAGCCACAGAGCATCGTCGCCTTTCCAACGAAAAACAAATCTGAGCAGCCATTTCAATGAACCACAATCATATTATACTAGCCACACTCAACAGCTGTCTTGTTCTTTCCAGTTGTGACATCATCCATAGCTACACCATTCGGCCTACTCTCAAATGCGACCTGGTCGGCAGTGTCACGAGAATCTACTCCTGCAGTACCTCGCACATTAGTAGCTGCGCCAGTTTACCCTCTGCTATATCTTCCTCAGCAACTCGGCATATTCCATTGCAGTTCATACACAATCTATGCTTTAAAATTCTTGAAAGTTGACGAATATGATGAATAAATAATAAATCCCTTTTTTATATTATGAATACCAAACCCCTATTTAACCATTTCGAAACAGAATATTAAAGCATGTCATTGTCTGGGACGTATAACTATACAACACCATCAGAGAGATTCACAGATGGTTTCTGCACTGATGCAATATGGGTAAGTCATTACAAACAGTTGCAGGCATATTGAAGCCCTATTTTGCATTATTTTCTTTAGCCTTTCAAAAATTCATCAAACTGTTGCATTTTCAATGTTTGCCTGTTTTTCTTGTCCCTAATCTCCACCCTAACCCTTCGCATACCTCTTCATCATTTACCAAAATTTATTATGATGCCCTGCTGTTGATACTTTTTCAAAATCTTAGTAAAACTGTTTACAGCAACATCGGTTTGGTGAATATTATGAAGTAATGTAATTGGAGAAAGGATGACATTTTACTCATTTTTAAAAAAAAATATCCTTGGTTTATATTGCCTTGCCTTTTCCCACATATTCTTACATTATTGATCATAATCTAATGGTTTAGATTACTAATATTATTTTGTTAAGCAGAGAAACAACTGCACATATGAAAGGACTTGCTAAAAAGGGTGTGTACAACCTCTACTTCCAGGACACCAGACTTCTCTTGGGAACAAGCTGGCCAAGGCTGACCCAGTGTTTCCAGGACACAGTGTTGACCTACATACCTTTTGCCTGTTTCTGGATCCCCTTGCCTCTCCACATGTACAGACTAGCCTCTGATCCAGGCATAAGACCTCTTTCTTTGTCAAGCTTCACGACATTAAAGATAGTGAGCATCCCCTTTATAACTTATTGAAATAAAAAACAAAACAAAACGTTCCGCTACATTTTAGCAGATATTCAAATCATTCTAAATCTCCTCTGGCAAATTAAATCTTACGAACAGTCTTATATCTGTTGTACATGCAAGATCAGTTTTTGAAGCATGTTTCAGAATAAATTTTTCCTATATTTTTAAATATAGGTAAATCGGTGCTCATGGTTCAAAATTGGCTTGATTGTACTTTAACTTATTTGAATAATCCTCAAACTTGTGACTGTACATGGCTGCACAGAAGTAATACAGTTGTAAGGTCAAAATCTCACTCTTAGACTAACTGCTATATTATTTCCACAGAATGATATAGAGTATGAAAAACAATAACATTGGATAAAAGTTACAGAATATTATGGGTAATTCTGTGAGGATACTTAAAAGATGAAAACCATAATACAAACCTACCTGTACAGTCATTGAAATATAAGTCGCACTTGTCATTTTTTTCAGTTTCTAGTTCTTCACCCCTCAAAAAATTTGCCGTAACTTCAAAATCACAGAAATTACTAGGCCTAAAGCATATCCTCTTGTCTTTGCTAATTTTGGATTCTTGCCAATGTGACAAACAAATAAACTGTATATGTCCTCTTGTCTTTGCTAATTTCTGATCCTTGCCCATTTGACATACAAATAAACTGAATATGTCCTCTTGTCTTTGCTAATTTCTAATCCTTGCCCATTTGACATACAAATAAACTGAATATTTGAATTTTCTTCCCAGTTTGTGGCAGCATCCATGAGTTTGCTCAGTCTTATCACTATCTTAGATGATCAAAGTCAGCGTGGCATGTACTACCTCACACATACGGCACCAGCTCACATTGTGGCAAATATCATACGACTCATTACATATGTATGCATTTGATTGGTTGTTTTAAAAAAATATATATTTATATCCTTTTCCTCTTTTCAAAATGTTTTAATGTTAAGCCATCAGTAGCCTTTTGTATCTCTGAGAAAACGAAATATTTTTTTGAGACATATTCCCCTGAGACAAATTTTTCAAAGTGGATGAAAGAAAACTAAAGAAAAAGCAAAAAATTTCTGCTCAATATGTTATATTAAATCAAACAATAGGTTTCAAAGCCAGATGACATGAAATAATTTACTTTGTAATGAATTGTTTTGTGTTTTTTTTTCAAGAATCTGTTTTTTTAAAGATTAATTTCTTTCTGTGATAAAGAAAAAATAACAGTGCTTTGTATTTTCATATTGTATTTATTTTATACAGGGATCTGCAGCATTTGTTATCAATTTTGAAAGGAAGTATAGAGTTACATCCTCTGGAGTTTTGTTTGTGTTTTGGTCCACAACAACACTTTGTGATATTGTACCCCTGTATTCAAAGATTATGCTTCAAGTAACGTATTTATTGTGACCAGTTTCTTTTACAAATTCATTTGTTATTTATTTTCAGAATAGTTAAGTACTAATTTTCTACTAACAAATTTTATAACTGTAAAGAAATTGGCACTAAAATAATTTTATATCCAAACATAATAGTCCTGGTCAGTTTCATCATAGAATTAGGACTTAGTTGATTGCAGGATATCCTAAGAGTTTGTTAAATTCATTAAGATTTTGTGTAAACAATTATGTCCAGAAATCAATATGTTCGGATCATGGGTCTTTCATATCATGAAAAAAATGTTGATATTTTAAATAAGATATTTTGATTTAGTTTTAATTGTAAAAAATGCTTTCAATAATCAGGATCACATGAATTTTAAATTGTATTTCCCAAATAAAAATGGGACATCCAAGGCAGAATATTTAAATTTTACTTTCACATGATGAAAACTCAATTGCTACATGCCAAAAGATTGTCGGGTTAACTTTTGTTGATAATGCACGCCGTGTAAATTTTGAACACTTTTTACACATTTATTTGATTTTGAACTTATTTGTAATATATCAGAAATGCACTCCCATAAATCTTTTTTTTTATATATCTCCAGGAATATAAGACATCATTAGTTCAGTTTGGGCTTTTCATTCTGATATTCATGGCTGAGTTTATTCAGATGGTGTTTAACTGTTTTGTAGAATTAAATAGCCATGAAATTGTTTGGGATGTAAGTACCCATACTTCATTTGTCAGTTTTGTACCTTTTATAAGTAGTAAAAGTACAATTTGTTTCTCAGACAATTTTTTTTGCAAGGGACTTAAATTAATTCACAGCTTTGTGAAATTTGACCGACCAAAAGATTAAAAACGTTAATTAAGATAAAAATAAACTCTGTTTAAATGAGTCTTCAACATTCAGTTTCTTAAACAGTATTGAAGAGCCTTTAACTATCTTTAATTGTATTAAATTTTTCCATATTCTTTTAGCAGAAAAATTAAGTAATACGCAAGAATTAGGCCTATATTCCTTGAGTCTATCTTATTTTTATAATTCTCTTACAGTAATTAATGTTGATTTCCATTTTTGTTGTTATCAAAACAGAGAACAAGTCCTGAGGTCACGGCTTCTTTCCCTAGCCAGTCGTTCTACTGGTGGATTACAAGGTAAGACATTCCCTAGCCTGCAAGTTCATCGCAAGCAAATTATCTCTTTGATTTCTCTGCTTTGCTTGAAATTTTCCCAAAAAACTTTTAATCAAATGATGTAAAACAGCTGGTTTTACATCAAAAAAAAAAATGGCGACAAAAAAAAAAAAGTAATAATAAAAAGCAGAAATTATCTATAAAAAAGATCTTAACTTGAGAATGAAGAAATAAATAGAACCTTATGAGAAAGACACAAAGATGCTCACCTAGGGCTGTAAGCAGCTCTTAGAATATTCTAAATCAGAAAATCTTGATTAATCTACCTTAATTAATTAATCTTGTACTATTTAATACTCCAATATATCATACTCAGGACTGTGTATACTGGTTGGAAGCGAGACCTTTCAGAGGGAGATCTGTTTGATCTTCACCCACGTGATACAAGTGACAGCCTGGTACCTGTTTTTGAGAGGCATTGGGTCAGCGAGATTGTGCGTCATAAAAGAAAAAGGTTGTGTATGTTGGTATTAGCATGATCATATTTCCATACAATTTTTTCTATAATTTGAAGAATGCCAGATATTTTAATTATTTATGTCATGTTCATTCTTTCAGGAAAAAACATGTGAAGCAGATAATTTTTAGTTTGCAGAACTTTTTTGCTTTTTTATAACTTGAGCTGAGTTCTACGTAAACATGACATTGTCTATACACCACTACCGTTGAGATGCTTGTATATATGCAGTGTTAAAAATGACTTTGTTGCATCTCAAACTTTAACTCAATTAAGATGTGCCGGTCATATATGACCGGCACACTTTTGACATTGTTTACGTTTTTTCACAAATTTTGATAAATCCAAAAAAAGCTGAGATTCTGGATGCATAATGGGTCAAAAGCCTGCGTCTTCATTGAGTTAAAGCCTTTCCGAAGGCTGTTACTAGACAAGAGTCATGATATTCAAATCATTCTGAAAGACACCAATAATACCTTGGGTTTTTCTGTAATTGCTATTGGCATTTTGAGGAATCAAGATAGCATATATATTTTTGACGATTTTTGGAAATCCACATGGTGATAAAGTTGTTAACAGATATTGAAAATTAGTTTCAAATACAGAGATGAGTCTCCAGGATTTTCTCAATTCATGACATAACTTGGTCCTTGTATTAATTCAACTCATAAAATGATTATTCCTTTAAATAAATTTGGCAATCTCTATGAGCTTACATTGAAAGTTCAAGAAATGCTTTGGAAAAGTATGCATTACTACAACTATTATGTATTATAAAACTTAAAGAAAGCAGTACATATTTGGAAGTAATGGTTTTCTAGTTCTAACTGAAACCCTTTCAAAAGCTATTACCAGTACTCATCCACACTGCACCATAATGTTTTTAAATATCTTTCATGCAGCATCATAATACACTTCAAAATGATAAATATATAAATAAATTACACTAAT
>JAWDGP010003764.1:350000-377500 GCA_033675545.1 Elysia crispata
CCTGCCTTTCAAAAAAAGATCTCCGACATACGAGATGAGGAGACAAGAGTCTTGCTGAGTATCGCGCACCTCAATGCCATGATCAGTGTGTGCTACAATATTGCTCCATATCTGGTAAATTTTTGTACCCAGTATTGCTGTAAAAACATGTTTTATAATTCTCTAACTATGTAGGAAATTTTTTCCAGAAATAAATGAAAGGTGAACTTTCTTGCCCTAACTTGCTTGCAAGTTTAGAATACAAATAACCTAGAAAAATCAATCAAAATGAATCAATCATTGACTTTTCTATACTATTTATGTCTTTATTTGAAATCATGCATGCTTTGATCCTTAGGTCCAGCACCATCTGTCCCAGTCTCATTGTTGTTTAACTACCTTCTTTGTTTCAATTTTAGAATAGAAAGTGTGAATAAGGGGTCAAACTTATTCAACTCATCCTAGTGAGGTTTAGAATGGCCGGGTGTGAAACAGGATGTATATTTAGTATATTCTTATAAACAATATATGTGTAAGTATATATATAATTTCATGTACTAATATGAGAACATAATTAGCACACATGAAAGTTCAATTTTACCCATTCACAGGTAATGCTGGCCACTTTTGCTGTCTATGTCAATACGTCCGAAGAGAATCACTTGGATGCAAACAAAGCTTTTGTAGCGTTAAGTTTCTTCAATCTTCTTAAAGTTCCTCTGGCTCTGCTGTCTACGATTATTTCCATGAGTGTACAGGTAGGTTTGCACTATTGTTTTCATCATGTAACATTTCAGTTATATTCAATAATCATTTATTTTTGTGACTGGGGTAGTCACATATATATATATATATATACATATGTCATTATGTAGGTAGGTTTGCACTATTGTTTTCATCATGTAACATTTCAGTTATATTCAATAATCATTTATTTTTGTGACTGGGGTAGTCACATATATATATATATACACATGCTCATTCATTTTTTTCTTTAACTTTGTCTTTTCTTATAAAATGTTATTTTTTAACTATTGAGGTAATGAATGTATCCTTTTGAAAGCCCTAATAATATGAAATGGTGTTAGAATTAGAGCATTTTTTTTTGGTTCTGCTAAATTTTTGTCTCTTTTCGTCTTAATTAGGCTATCGTCTCAATAGAGAGGATCAACGCTTTTCTTTGTACGGAGGATCTGAGTCGAGACAGTATTAAGAAGGACAGCAGAGCAGGTGAGAAATTCATGAATATTTCTTTTTTTAAATCACAAAAACCTGAAATATGGCTTTAAATATAATTTGAATGACTGCCTATCCCTATCACTCTTTCTGTCACTTTCCCCATCTCTTACTCTCAATATTATTGTTTGAATATGAAGATTGAAGTCCAATTTGTCTTTGACATTTCTGGATTTCCCAAATGACTTTTGGGGCAGAGTGTTGAGCTCTTTTTGCAAATCACATGATTAGAGAAACATAGAAATAAATATCTCTACCTTCACTCTATCTTATCTACAAATAAACTTACAGTGACACTCTCACATTCATGCATTGTCAATCTCATTTTGCCTTAGCTCAATTTTGTCTTTTAAATCTGTAATACCCTTATTTGCCAACGCTACAGTTTATTAATTGGATAAAGTAATGTGTCCAAGGACATTGTATGTGATAACTTTCAATTTGTAAATAGAGCATTTTGGAGTAAGCCATTGTAAATTCCTATTTTTTATACATTTCAAGAGCTAAAATTATTTTATCCTTTACATGCAATTTTTGTCTTTAAAAAATTCATTTATTTTTAAATGTGAACACCCTTGAATGTGTTGTTTATGCCATTGAACTTGGTGGGAAATATTTTCAGAGCTAAAAAGACTTATGAAAAATGAACTCACAATTCTTTTTTTTTTAAGAATTCCAGATTTTCATCTGTGTCTGTCTTTGTTTCCTTCTATTTCTTTCACATGTGAACAGCATTTGCCATTGATATTGAAAACGGAACTTTCACCTGGGACAAAGAATCTTCCCCTGCTTTAGTAAAGTATGTTTTCATGTTTATCTATTATTATTCCTTTCTACTATAAATTTTGCTTCATTCCCTCCTCTATTTTTATTTTTGTTTGTAATTTTTATAATTTTTTGTATGGGCTTGCAAACAGTACTAAATATGCTAATGCTTTAGTAAAGTATAATGCTGGATTTTTGCCTTCTATACTCTCTCTATCTTTCTTTCTTGTGTTATAACTGATTGAAAACAAGTCATTTTCAGAAAAAATGTTTTTGTATTTTGAATATAGTTCAGTTGTTAGTACACAAATATAGATTTCCTCTTAATTGGCTATGGGCAACTTTTGAATCCACTCATAGATAAGAGATGAGTTTGGGGCTGTCTGAGGCTAGGAGTTAAGGACTTAAATAATTTGTTAACTGTTAAGACTTGAAGACTATACTTATAAAATACTGTGTGTTTCTTTTGAGTAGTTTTGTATCATCTGTATCTTTCACAGCATCAACTTTAAAGTTCCAGAGGGTAAACTCTTTGCTGTAGTTGGACCAGTAGGGACTGGTAAAAGCTCCCTCATGTCTGCTCTTCTGGGTGAAATGGAGAAACTGTCAGGCCGAGCAGTTATCAAGGTCTGAAATTTTCCTTCATTCATATTCAGAACTCCAAACCACTTTTATTGAGCTTGTGCTTATGAAATTTAATGACATAGTGATATCAAAAAAGGGAGAAAAAAAAAGTTCAAAATGAATATTACTTGGCCTAACTTCTCGCAAAAAAATAAAAATTATAGTTGACGTTTTAATAAGTCAAATCCTCAGCCAGAGGTGTTTCTGCCCACAGCTGTTCCATAAGCCGGATAACTTAAACATCAAAACATTTTATAAATAGTTTTAACATTTTCAAAGCAACAAAGAGAAGTACCCAAAAATGAAAAGGTTTTATTTTATAAGAGTATTTCAAAGGGCTACATGATTTTTTTTCATGGTTTGTATTCCAGAGCAAAGTTGCTTATGTGCCACAACAGGCTTGGATCCAGAATGCAACAGTAAGGGACAACATCCTGTTTGGGAAACCTTATGACAAAAGAAAATACAAAAAGGTTCTCTATGCCTGTGCCCTGGAAAGAGACTTGGAGATTCTTTCTGCTGGAGACATGACTGAGATTGGAGAGAAGGTACAAATTGGTTTGCTTTCATGTCAACAAATTGTAAACGCAACAAGCAGACTTTTAAGCCCGTTGTGCGTACCATAAATAATTTATTTTTAAACTGTTTCAACATAAATAGCCTCTTTTATATGTGATAAATTTTGGTCTAAAAATTCTCATCAAAGTATATTATCACACCATCCGTTGCATTTTATGGTTTTTGGACCATTTGAAGGCTTAGTAAGAAACTTTACTGTTGTAAAACAATCACAAACTTTGAATTTAGACTGATTTGCACTTTTGCTGCAGGGCATCAACTTGTCCGGAGGCCAAAAACAGAGGGTGTCACTTGCAAGGGCTGTGTATAGCAATGCCGATATTTACATCCTTGATGACCCACTTTCTGCCGTGGACAGCCATGTTGGGAAACACATATTCACTCACGTGATAGGGGACAGAGGCCTCCTCAAAGGAAAGGTCAGAATTCTGAATTTTTTTGCACCCAATTAAAACCTCTAGTATATCTCACATCAAAATAGGCAACAATTTAAAAGGAAAGTTGAAAAAAAACAACACACGAACAAAATGCATTGATAATTTTTTCTTCAATTGTTTCCTAATGTTTATTTGATAGGGAGCTGATTTGACTGTTAGTGCATATGGACCATTCGTATTTGCTCAAAATGGGAAAATCTGATTACTATTTTGCTTTTACTCAATGGGGTTGTATATCTTTGGGCACAGTAAGTCAAATAGCGTGGAGTCACTGCACAAAAATTTGATCTCTAAAGAGCATTCTCAAAGAGTTGATTAAGACATGTCCTCTTTCTTCTTAATGTTTCTTATTTTATTGCTGCTCAAGAAATCATGGTAAATGTTTTAGAATATCAGGCTGAGGAAAATTTCTTGTTTATCGCTGCACATTTCAATGGCTTTGTGGTTTTTTTTTTATTATTTAAGGCAAAGTGATAAAGTTAATGTACTTCGGTCAAACTGATTATGCCTTAAGAGCATAAGTACTAAACTAGTTGATTGAATCCATTTGACTTCAAATCTTTAATTTAAAATTTAATGACAGAATAAATGTGAAGAAGAAAAAAACACACCAAAAAATTTCTTAAAGTAGATATCTCTGCAGGGAGTTCTTAAAACCAATTTTTTAGCAATGGAGGGATACGCTTGTAGTAAAGATTAACAAAACTGTCGAGAAAGATTTTTATGTGACTAATACAGTACAGATTAGAAGCAATTTAATGAACTGAATTTCATGAGAGACTGAAAATAAAAGAGCTCAATATTCATTGATTTCCATTGTTTTTCATCATCAGACCAGAATTCTTGTAACTCATGGGGCCCACTGGCTGCCGTTGGTAGACTCCATCATAGTGTTGGAAAACGGTTGGATCACAGAGTCCGGAAGTTACGAGGATCTCATGGCTCAGAAAGGAGCTTTCTCTGAGTTCATCAAGACGTACTTGCTTGGAGGAGATGCTGAAGGGCACTCTGGAGATGAGGATCCTGATAGTTTGTGATTTTTTTCGTATTTCTCTATCTGGGTTTAGAAACGTTCTCATGTTGTGGATAGTAGAAAGACATCAATATTTTAATTCCCCAATCCAGCAGCCACCTGAGCCTGGACGCTTTGACTGGATGCCGTAAGAAAGAATTTGGAAGATTGGTTGAGCTGGGAAAGACATTTATAAGTTTTGATTTTTTTAGTGTTAATATTTCAATTTACAAAAGGTCTTTTCTGCTAAAAATTATGAAGCTTTAAGATACCACATTGGATGAAGTCTATGCAAGACTTTTGCACGGACATTTGACTAAAACTGGTATGTTAGATTTTTCGTTGCCATTTTTTAAGTCCTTTTTTTTTTTGAGGTGAAAATTGATTCATTATTTAAGGCATATATATAAAGAATATTAAATTTTTTTCTCTTGCGCAGTAAGCGCCATAAGGGCTAAGTTGAGGACTGATGCGGAGAGTGCCCTCTCCGACATAGGTACCTCAGGAGATGAAATGGTGAGGCGACAATTCTCAAGGTCAAAATCACAAGATCCAGATTTTAAAGACAGGTGCAAAAGCACCGCTTTCCGCAAACGTTGTAACAGGTAACTTCTTTTTTTTTTCTGTCTGTCCTTTTTAAACTACTAACGATGTCTTTAAACCCAGGCAATAACAGTTAAATTTTTCATCTTAATCGCATGCTTACCAAACCCTTACAGCTTTTAATTTAAACGTTTTTCCCATTCAGTGTAAAAAATATATCTTGTTGTTTTTTTTAATATACAAGCTGCATTTTTTTATATTCTTTCTTTTTGTTTTTCCCTTGATCTATTTTTGCAAGGATTATGATAGAGAATCTCATTCTCACTTGTATTGTATCTGGCCAGAATATAATCTCTAGAAGACAATCTGACTTCCATTGCCTTTGACAAATCGCTTCTGTTCATTTCTAAATTTTTTTCCCCTTTTTTTTTTCAGCCAAGTACTGTATCAGGAATCAGTCACACTCACTGCCTCAGGACTTCATCAGGTCCCCACTTACCTGTATGATGAGGAGGTGATCGAGGAGACAGTAGCTGGAAAGCTTGTGCAGGATGAGAAAATGGAGAAAGGAAAAGTAAGGTTTTACAGTGTCGCTTATGTGAATAAGATTAAATACTGCTTAAATGACTTGATTGTCTTAATTGTAGTGTATTAACTCAGAGAACTCATTAAACATGTTACACAATGCTCACCACCCTCTGCTACTTTCTTTTGCAGGTCAAACTTTCTGTTTTCTGGTCATATACAAGAGCAATGGGGCGTAACTTAATGGCCTTAGCATTTATTCTCTTTGCCTTGTTTCAAGTGGTCAGTGCTTGGTCAAATTTCTGGCTCAACAACTGGACACAAGACTCTTACTTGGCTAATATTAGTCTTTCTGGAACTGGCAAATACAAGGAGAAAAATGACTATTACTTGGGCATTTTTGGATTGTTTGGAATCATTCAAAGTAAGTCGGGATTAACCATTTGATAAAGACCAGGATAGAAATTAGAAAAAAATAATGTTCAAATAATGAATTAATTTGATTTTCACATATGCCAAATAAAGATTTAAAAAGATGGTTTCAATCGTTTAATTTCCTGGAGTATACATACATACATACATACATACATGCATATATACATACATACACATATACATACATGTAATATGTATTCAGTGTAATAGGTAGAAATAGCAAGTTTACATTTTTCGTCTATTGCATGACTTAAAAAAACATTTCTTTTTTTGCAAATTATTTCCTGCTTGGAATATATGTTTGAAAATAATCTTTTAATATCTAAACCTTTTTTTTTATTTTTTGCAGTCATATTTCTGGTGATCCACAATATTATATACTGGATAAGGATGGTTGTAGCTGCAAAGCGTCTCCATGCCGGAATGCTGGCCTCAATTTTCAGGTCTCCAATGTCTTTCTTTGACACAACTCCTCTAGGGAGAGTGATGAATCGATTTTCCAGAGACATTGAGGTAAAAATTTCAAAGCAGCAAAGCTTTTTCACTTTAAAGTTTATCATTCAAAAGTGTTCGAATGTTTAAATGCAACCAGTGAACAGGTTTAACTAGTTTTTTACTAAACTGATAAAAACTAGGCCCACAGACTAGCATAGGTTATGGAATTCATATTTCTAATATTCCATGTCTTTTGAGGTCTTTTGTTCCTTATCTTGGAAGCACCTTTTTTTTGTCAAACCAACTTATTTGATAAAATATAAAGAATTTCATGTATGAATCTACAATACATTGATTTTAAGATTTTTATAAAACTTTCTAAAAAAAATTACTTTTAAAAAATGTAATACTTGTGTATTCCCTGTCATAGCTATGCTTTTTTGTGAACACTACTGTCTAAGCCCAAAATTTGTCATTTATTTGTAATACTTTCCACAGGTTGTGGACAATACCCTGCCTTTGATTGTGCGAGATTACATGACGACGGTGTTCTCATGCCTGGTTGTCCTGGTCGTTATTTCCATCAGTTCGCCTCTATTCCTTTCTCTCGTCATACCAATCCTTATAATATACCTATTTATTCAAGTAAGTTCATGGTTTTGAAGTAAGATTCTCATTTAGCTCAACAAAACTACACAAATAATTATACCCAGGGGACTTAAATAGTTAAATGTTTAACTTTAGCATTTTTGTGTATTTTGATTTCCTGAAAGAATTATGTTTGAATTTATTGTTATTTCCATGAAAACCATATTGGGCAAGACATAATGCCAGTATTCATATTTCATATGTATTTCAAGTAACCACCAAGAAGATCAAGATACAAATATTTCACAAAGACTGTTATTGCATGCTCTCACCTCATTATTGCATAATCTTGTTTTGTCTTAATTTCTTTACCAATTAGAGATAAAAAAAAATTTTCCTTGAAATCCAAACTTTTGACACCTTGAGTTTTGTTTGCTCTCAGTGGTGAAGAGTTCACGATAGCTTGGGATGTTTATAAAGATCTGCTGTGATTTAATGCATGTTATAATGTGAAATATAGTGAAAAACATTTCATTAAAAAGTTTATGTAAAAATAATGTGCTCTGATCTTGTTATTATTATTACCATTACTATAACAATTATTATTATTATTATTATTATTATTATTATTATTATTATTATTATTATTATTATTATTATTATTATTATTATTATTATTATTATTATTATTATTATTATTATTATTATTATTATTATTATTATTATTATTATTATTATTATTATTAATATTATTTTTATTATTATTAATATTATTATTATTATTATTATTATTATTATTATTATTATTATTATTATTATTATTATTATTATTATTATTATTATTATTATTATTATTTTTATTATTATCAATCCATTAATCCTTTTCATAAACACAAGAATTTGGACAGAAAATCTTTTAAAACATTTATTTAATTACTTAGATATAGTAATCATTAGACTTCTTCTCTCATAGAGATTTTCTATGCTACTCCTGATATTTGGCTTCCTTTATAGTTTGCAAGGACTGTACTTATGCTGACCTGTATTTTTTTTGTTTTAGAATTGTTCCATTTTTTTTTGTTAACCACATGGAGTCAAACAATATGCTATGAAATGTTTGATATTAAATATTTCCACCAATCAATGAAATTTTTTTTCTCTCAGAATTTTTACATTCCAACGTCCCGACAGCTGAAGCGGATCGAATCTGTGACCAGATCACCTGTGTATACCCACTTCAGCGAGACCATATCTGGGGGTCCTACCATACGGGCTTACGATGCTTCCCTGCGCTTCATGAGAGAGTCAAAAGCAAGAGTGGATAGGAACCAGTCCTTTTACTACATTAGTCTGGCCGCTAACAGGTATTTCAGCAGCTGTATGTCCTGCTGCTCATTGCATCACCATATGCGATCTCTTGAATGTTTTCTTTTCTAAAACCACTACTGTTACATTCATCAATATTTATTCTTTTGATTACTCTAGTGGCTTTTTTCAAGTAACCACCAAAAAGATCAAGATACAAATATTTCACAAAAGCTGTTATTGCATGCTCTCATCTCATTATTGTATAATCTTGCTTTGTCTTATTTTTTTTTTACGAATTAGAGTTTAAAAAAAGATAAGTTTTATCTTGAAAAAAAAAATGCTGAATTGAATCTCTTAGCACATTTGAGGCATAATGATAGTATCAAAGCTTATCTCAAATATATGAAGTAATCTTTTACATTTGTGGACAATATTTACGTTCTTTATCAGTATAAGATTAACTTAGGCATTTTTTTTTACTCTTGGGTGATAAATATACATATGTATATATATACATATATCTCCCCCCCCCCCTGGTACTTTAGTATTTGATCTAAACGAGGGTACTAATTACTGAGACAATGCATATATCATATCATTAAAAGCAAAAACTGTAATACATGTTTTATTTAATTTCAATCCCCTCAGATGGCTGGGTATGAACCTGGAAGTGCTCGCCAATATCGTCATCCTCGGGTCTGCTGTGTTTGCTGTGCTCACCCCAGGCATCAGCGGGGGAGATATTGGCCTCTCCGTGTCTTATGCCATTCAGGTAGCCTTGACACATTGCCAGACTCTTTATATATTACTAGTGCAGATACTAATATGAAAATTCCAATGCAAAAATAATTTTAAAATATTTTCAAGATTCTAAACTCGATTCCCAACGCTATACTTATCAAATAGAATAATAAAATAAAAGAATTGAAGAGGCGAAATAGGCATGACGTAAATGTATGGAAAATAAAAACAGAAGTTTGTAATAGATAGTATATACATGTTATGATAAATAATAATTGTCCCCGTAGGCCATTCTTAATCTTTTTGATTACTTCAGGCTTATGGAGAGAACCAGGTAACATTCGTTTCTGTAGGCCTTTCTTAACCATTACGAATTCCTCAGGCTTACTGAAAAAAAAAGGTAGGACTTCCGATTGGTTACGTTAGTTTAACATATCAAGATATGATATAAGATAAATGATGCAGTAGTTTTTTTATTGGTAATTCGTTGTTAAAAATGATTTACCCTTATTTGAAGCATTAATAAGTTCTATATGGCCAATAATTTTACTGGCCTGTTGGCAATTTGAACCGAGAGTGTTCTCAGCTAACTAGATAGGAATATCGTACCCATTTGGAAGTCCTTCCAAATAAAAAAAAAAAGAAAAAAAAAAACAGCCAACATTATATTTTAGACATGTTGATATCTCTCAAAATAGCTTTTCCTAATCATATTAGGTATCCAGTAACTTGACCTGGATGGTACGTCAGATGAGTGACCTTGAGACCAATATAGTCTCGGTGGAAAGACTCAAAGAATATTCCGAGCTGGACTCAGAGGTATGTGACTTTTTCTGCGGAGTTTTGATGGTCAAATCAATAAGAAGTACAATAGATCTACATTACTTAAAAAAATGAATACAATTCTTCTACGACATATCACTAGTTAATAGAATATTTTATCACTAAAATTTATAAAAACCTATATTTCAGAACATCAGCAAATTTTAAATCACCACTAGATAGTTCTGAGAATTTCTTGCAGTTTTCAATGTTTAGAAAAAAAACAACAACTTTGTTCTAAATACCTGTATCAAATCTGTTAATTTAAATACTAGCTCATTTTTCAGAGCGTAAGATGTTTTCCTGCCAATGAAAATGGTGATAACAGTAAGAAAAGCAGTTTTTTTAATAATAATTACATTAATAACTGTGATAACAAAAGGAATAATGCTTGAATTGGAAATAATTACTAACATCAATGATTTTTCATCTGATTTCATGATTTAATGAATGACTCGAACGATTATAGAGAAGTTAACCAAATTATTGTACTCGAATTCCCTAGGCTGAGTGGATTGTACCTCATCACCGCCCCGTGCCTGACTGGCCTCAAGAAGGTGTGGTCAAGATTTCTGACTACCAAACACGCTACAGAGCTGGTCTTGATTTGGTTCTCAAAGGAATCACATGTGATTTTAAGGCTGGTGAAAAGGTGATTGCTATTTACTGAATGACTCAAAAATTTTTAGTGGTGTTCAACTTTTATTTTACATAAAATTTTTTTTTTTTAATTTGCGTTGTTTAACAGGACAAAAGAGTTGTTTTTGGGCTCAATTAGCCTGCTCCTTAGAACTAGCTGATAAAAGATTTCCCTCTGACAAGAGAAATAAAAAGATCTTCCAAAAAATTCTAAGCTGTTCTCAAATCCAATTTTTAAAACAAAAAGCAAGGATTCGTATCATCTTAGTAAACTAATAAATCAGATTAGCATTTAGCCTCGTCTCTCCTTTTTATTCTTTCATTCATTTCTCCTCTCTCTCAGGTTGGAATTGTGGGTAGGACAGGAGCAGGGAAGTCTTCTCTAGCTCTTGCTTTGTTCCGCCTAATTGAAGCCAGTAGTGGCAGCATTTCAGTCGATGGTATCAATCTGGGGGAAATCGGTCTGCATGATGTTCGCAGCCGCCTGACCATCCTGCCTCAGGTGAGAGGAAGAGAGAGAGAAAGAGTTAGATAGGGAGGAAGAGAGAGAGAGAGAGAGAGAGAGAGAGAGAGGAAAGGAGGAAGGGAGAGAGAGAAAGAGAGAAACTCAGAGTGTGTGTGTGTGTTTCAATTCAGGAAAGTGGGGGGTTTTTTGTATACAAGAAATGTATTTTCTCAGGATCCAGTGCTATTCTTTGGGTCACTACGCATGAACCTTGACCCCTTAGATGTCTATAGTGATGGCCAGTTGTGGGCGGCACTGACCAGGGCTCACCTGAGGGACTTTGTGGTCAGTCTCCCGGAGGGTTTGGATTATCCTGTAGGAGAGGAGGGCCAGAGTCTCAGGTTGGTTCATACTTTTTCTCCTGTGTGTCATCTGCTCATCAAACTAATACACGTAGTTTCTTTGACTTTGTGTTTTTGCCTCTTTTTCAAGTCTTTGTTACCTTATCTGTTTGTCTGACTTTTTCTTTCCCTGACCTTGTCTTTCTCCTCTCTTTTCCCACTTCCAAGCAACAATGTTATTATTTTTTACCTCTATAAACTTCCCTTATCTCAGAAGCATCATTATTGTTCTCTGTCATACAACTTTACAAGATAATGCATGTCCTATGTTACTGACATTTCTTCCTTTTCTATGTCCATTTCTGCCCATATCTCACCATCTCTGGCCAGTGTTGGACAAAGACAGCTGGTATGTCTTGCTCGAGCGCTTCTGAAGAAAACCAAGATTCTAATCTTGGATGAGGCTACAGCAGCAGTTGACATGGAGACGGATACGCTTATCCAGAACACCATCCGTTCAGAGTTCGAGGCCTGCACCATTATAACCATTGCCCATCGACTGAACACAATCATGGATTATGACAGGTAGCAATTGGAATAAACTTGATGTATTCATGAAGTATATGGCGGCAGTTTGATAAGCCCTATGAAATTATGAAAGTACATTTTGAGTGTTACTAAATGTATGAACACTCTGGTATATAAAACTTCTATGACATCTACTTATCGTCTTTTTTTGGCCCTGGAAACTTTTATTTTCTTGAAAATCATATGACCAACTGAGGCAAATTAAATAAAGAATAAAGTTGTGCAAAGAATATCTCTGCATGCTTTTAAATCAGTTTATATTTCTTCTTGTTTAAGTCATAAGTGTTAACACTTCCTGATATGTTGCTGAATTTATACATTAAGCTTTGTCAAGTTTTACGGCATTCATTCTCATTTTTCCCCTTTTTTCTTTTTCAAAGGAATTATGAGGGAAACCCATATAAAAAAGTGGGGATCTAGCTTTTTTATGTTCATTTAATTTCCCGTCATTATTACTTAGTGATGCTGGAAGTTGAAGCAACACTTTTACTTAAATTTCCGAAAGTGATGGAAATTTACAAAATGTTCATGCTCATATTTCTCCACTTCTCATGATTTCTACAAGATTTTTTCAATGTTCCATCCCTTGTTTAGGATTATGGTGCTGGATGCTGGTCTAATCAAAGAGTTTGATTCACCGTCCAATCTTCTGGCTGATGAAGACTCTGCCTTCTATTCTATGGCAAGAGAGGCTAATTTGGTTTAATGAGCTTTCGTCACATTAAAAGAGGATTTAATGAAAGCATTGCCACTTTGGGGCAAAAACGGAACATTTCCTCGACTGAATATCAAAAATAAAAGCTTAACGTTGTATGATTTAATCAAAAGATTTTTTTCTTCTGTTTATAAAGATATGGAGAATCTGTTTTAATGGATTTCTACTTCAGACTCATGCTGCACAAATCTTTTTTTTTGTCTTTCATCATCAATATTTTCACTTAAAATATCTTACCTTTTTAAAAAACAATTTTAAACAAGAAATATCTAATATAATAAAATTGATTGCGTGCATCTCTTTGAATTTATCTATTTGATGCTGTCAAACAGCTCCTGTATACAAACATGTTATCAGTTGTGTAGTTTTATTGAATGATGCTTTCAGTATTTTTGTCATTTGAGTTATCTTGGAATATAATGTATGTCTGTTCAAATTTTCAATGTAAGGTTTACTTTATCATATCAGTCTAACTTGGAATAAGCTAATCTTTTATGATTAGATGAAAAAAATTTAGTCAAAGTTTTCTTTTTTTTAATAAAAAATAACATAGTAAAACAAAGTTGGGAACATTATTTTCATAATATTCTTTTTCTTATAATTTTCTAACTTCAAGATCAATTGTAAGAAAGTGTGTCACTGCTTACTTACATGAATCAGGAGAGATAGAACGTTGCTTGGCAAGACAGCTTCACCATGAGCTGGCTTCAACTGTTCAAGCCCTATATATATAACATATATATACAGTATATGTTCCCCTGAGAATGGTATTATTTATGACCCACCTAAGCAAAATAGAATTAGTTGTATCCAGATCAGGCACTAAACAGGATATGTAAAATATTGTCTTATTCAAGTATTGCGTCACAGCCATTTTGAGGTGAAAAAAAAATCAGCCTTTAATAACTGACTTGTTAGGAACTGTTTACATGTTTAAATAATAAAACACACTATTTAATCTTCTCACTAAATTAATTTCCTTTTATATCTTAGTCTCTTACTTCACTTAATTAATTTCAGTATCTTTTTATGTAAAGAAATTTAAATGGTTTTTTTTTCCACACAAAAATGAACCACAGATTGTTCAAGTGCGCAGACTTCTGAGAAGAAATTTTTAAGCTTGTCATTTATCTACCTAATGCTTGGTGCACTTTACGTCTCAGGGAGACACTTCTTAAATTGGGTTACACGCATGACTCACTGATTGATGAAATTCTGATTTTCACATAATCACCATCTATGCTTCCCAGTTCTACCTTTTTTTCTTCTCCATTTCATCTTTTTTTTAATTTGGTCTCGACTTTTACTTTTTAGTTATGCAGTAAAGTGGCAATAGGCCATAAAAATTAGAAAAGCAATGCGAACAGTAGAGATTATATTTGCACTATGCTTGGGAAAAGCCTTAGATGGATGTGCTGATGGTTATCAACACACTTGATTTGTCATAATTTCATGTTTGAGGAACCAGCAATCGATATCAATGTTAGAGCTATCAGATATTCATTTTGTAGGTTTAACTTTAAATAACGGTAAATGAGCAGCTACGACTTCCTGCCAGACAGAACATCTTTAGACTATTTTTGAAAGCGTTGAATAAAGAATCAAAACTTATTACCAAATTTATATTCAGACTATAATTCAATACTATTTTACAGAAATATAACAGTTGATTGCTAATTATTCTTGCTGAGGCAAAATCTCTACATCTCTACTCTTTCCTCGACAATCACTGCCCATTAATTAAATTCTGAGGTTAGGAACTATGGTGACAGTTGTGGCATCAAATTGTTAGACTGGTTTTCTTCCTACTCTAGCAATGTTTGAGTTTGACTGTTAACTTTCCATTGATAAAATTATCAAGAAAACAATTTTGGTTCAGCTCAGAATCTTTTGTGTTACTCCTACTGATAATTTAAAGAAAAATAAACTAAGGAAAGACCAGCCACATATTCACTCATTCAAACATACATGCACAAAAAGTGCTATTTCAAATTAGTATAGTTATGTTTATTTCAGTATTTAATATTAGTAAAAAAAAAATCACTAGCTCATTGAAATTCAATTTTTTCTTATATATATTTAAACAAATGAAAAAGATGAAAGGGAAATTTACACTGAAAATATGGTTCAACATTCATATATTGAATTCCAGAATCATACATGTAATAATAATTGATTTTTAAAAGAATTCAAAACTAATTTGATTGCTATGACACTTCCTCCCTGCTCAAATTATCAACACTGACAGATTATTGTTAGCCTAAAACCATTCATATTTATATCACTGACTGTCACCCAAAAGTTGAAGAAAAACAAAACAAACCAAAAAAAAAAAAAAAAATTAATTTATACCTTTTCTTTCTCGTTTACATAATTAGAAAAGTAAAAAGAATTCTGGTGCAAATAATTTTGTCTTTCAAATATTTATCTTTTTTTTTCCATTACTTCATTTTAAAATAAAAAATCATTACATTACGGTACACGTTAAAAATAAAATAATCTTCCAGTCTCTGAAGATTTTATCCTATATTTGAGATTTATCAGGTTCCAACATCATGAAACGTGTAAGTACAAGTTACGCCTTTACAATTATAGACAATCAATCAATAGCAGACGAAGTCAAGGCATATTAAAATGAATGATCATCACTTTATACAATACAATCATAAGGCACAATCCTTGATAAAATTAAATTTTGAAAGTTCTAATTTGGAATGTATAGAAAGGAATGTTATCTGATACATGAAAAATATTCCATGCAAGCTTAAACTGTCTTTTAGACTTATAAGTCATTTCAAACAGGCTGCAAAGATCTGATTTGAGGACCCAGTACATGTATATACTGCATAAAACTTGTATTATCAAGCTTATGAAATGGAATTCTCTAGCAAAGCTGAAACTATAATGCTCTGTGTTGTCCAGTATATGGGTTTTAAAACATCTTCAAAGATAGACGCGACCATTCACCATCATAATAATTAAGATTTTGTTACAAGTAAAAACTCAAATAATTCTAACATGTTCTTTTTAAAGAATCAACCATTGTATGATTACTATGACGATTTTATGGAGTACCCAGCTTTTTCCATGAAGATTTAAAAATTAGTTTTCTAAAAAATGAATTGTAAAATGTAAAATCATACTGTAAAAATCATAAATGACAAAATGATATGTAGTCACAAAAATAATATAGTATATACACATTGAAATTTACATGACATTGTAAAATTTTACCTTGTATGATAAAGCTTGTAAAGTGGGAGTCGAATGCTAGTTTTACTTGCAGTACAATTATAGTGAAATAAAAAATTAGGAGGCACATTAACAATCTGCATAAACAGTCTCATAAATGTTGACAAATTTTAAACATACCTATCATCGTACAGAAAAAAAATTATCTCTAAGACCGTTTTTTGCTGTACCTATAAGAGGTGACAAAATTGGCACAACCTTTGAAGCCCGTCATTTACAATATGAATAAAATTTAAAACCCTGCTCCAGGTAACTCCAAATTCTTGGGATGCAGCTTTTTTTTCAATTCTCAGCACAATGATAATCCACTACATCTTAAAAAATTAAGGCTGGAAACTGTAAAAAGTAATCATCTTAAAGCAGGCCTACTACCATTTCCTTTCTCATGCAAACTTTTTAAACTTGAATTTCTGAATATTTCACATTGTGGTTAACTTGATTTTTCACATAACTCATCTGTTTAAGACTTAACTGTTCATTTCATACAAAATGGTTCCATTATATTTATAATCAGTGAGAACTATTGTTGCTAGGCATTTAATGATGAATCTTTTGATTCTTTTTTTTTTCAAAACTGGACAGAGCAAAAACATGGAATGTAAAAGACAAGAAAAACTAACTCTAAGCAAATTCTCTTGCAATAAATTGAAATCGTATCAAGAATTTTACCACACAATGCCAAAAAAAAATATTCAGTGAAGGAAGAAGCGAATGGATGTTTTGACATTGCTTCCTAACGGATCATAAATTTTTCTCCATAATTCGGAAATCAGCCACATTTGGCTTTGCAGATAATTAAAAGCACTAGAAAAGATATTTCTTTATGACAATGTTTGAAACTAATCTCTCGTACAAATTTCTTACAGTATTCAGAGAACAATTACACAATCCTCTCACAATTTATCGCTCATATCAAATACTTTTCAAACAAAAGATTCAAACCAAATCTTATCTCCGATGTAATGTTAAGAATACTCCCACACTTGACACAACCAATGTGATGATGCTTGGAAGGACTCCAGATGCTCCCAACTGCAAAAACACAACAGGAAGTTGATACAATGAAAGGCCAATAATTCCGTTTTCTTAGGATAATGAAACAATTTTACCTCAACACATTTCTACTTAAATTTGCTTAATCAAAGCTTCTTTTCCCAAAGAACTAAGAAGCTTGACATGATCTTTAAGCTGATGTTACTTTGTTTTTACTAGAAATTGTGTGGTGTCAAAAAGGTGTCTTTCATGTTTCAATTGATTCCCTTTACCCTTTCAATTCCTGGCTGAATCTATCATTTCACATGCTTGGATATTTACAATAAGGTATAGATTATGACAGAAAAAGATTTTAAAAATCTTCCCCCATTCTTCATACTTTTAAACTATTATTCTTACCGTAACGTAAAAGTTGCATCTATCGCCCTGGCAGCACTCATAACACTCCCAGTCTCTGTACCAATCTCTCATACATTTGAGACCAACTTTTCTCTGACCCTCAGAGCATGCTGTGGCCGTTGTGCAACTTTTGTGAACATAGTGGATCTTCTCACTACGAGGCGTCCAAAAGTCTGGCGCTGGAAGAAAAGACATAAAATAAAACCTTTGACATTGAGCCTTTTTTTTAAAAAATAATTGAACTGTATAAAGAGATGCTTTTGCTAAATTTAATTGAACAATCTATGCAAAAGCTTTTTTTTTTAAAATAATTAAACAATCTATAGAGAAGTGTTTGTTGAAAATAATTGAGCTTGTTAATCTTATCTATAGAGACCTCGTAAGTTTCTTTCAAACTATCACACTTTTATTAAGTTCAATCTTTCAGCCTCATAAATACTCTAATATAACTTTTTGCGCTCAATATATCACTTCACTTGAGTTTGATGCCACAATTTTGATTGAACCTAAATATTAGAAACAACTATGAATATAATAATAATTTTTCACTATGTATTCACAGTATGAAAATCTTTATAATATATTCAAATCTTATTTTTACAAATTCATCCTCTGGCATTTATCTGATGCATCAGCCTATAAAGATCAGGTCTAGATAAAGACAAAACAATACAAATTTTTCCATCGTTATTACATGTAACTTGCAAGTAAATGACTTCTCTAAAATAAAAAGGGACATTATTTAATAGTGTCAGTTGCTTTATAATTGGTAAATGGGGCTTGTCACATTTCATTTGCTACATGGTGATAAATAAATAAAATAAAAGCTTGAAAAAATTCTGTAAAATTGACGTCTGCTATTGCCAATCCAATGATGATTATTTAAGTTACTTACCCCTCCATTCAATGTGTGTCTGACACGTGTCTTGCGTCTCCCTGCACTGCACACTAGTCTTTACACATTTGTCCTTATTGTCAGGCTGATTTTGACACACATAGCACTCTAAGGATAACCCTGGGGAACAGCAAAAAAAAAAAAGTCAGGATAAAATATCGCTACATATACCTTCAGATCTTCCTGTCTTCATGGATAAAAACAATAATGAATAATCTCTCTACATGTGCTAGACTGAAATTGATTTATAAATTTATGCTTTTAAAAATAAATAAAAATCAAATTAAAATTGTATCGTGTATCATTGAGCTTCACTTAATTACACTTTATCTGCAAGAGATCTAGCTTAAAAGCCATGAGACAGAGAGTTAAAATACTTGGTCAAGGAGCAAGGAGCAAAACTTTTTATTTTATAACTTTTCATGTGCTATAGATACAATCGTAACTTGTAACAATGGAAAACTCTTTAATTTTAGGGAGTGCCAAAATCTTTTTGGTTTAAACATATTATGTCTTTGTTCACTCATGATTCAGCTTAAATTTGAAATAAAAATTAAAAGAAAAATGACTGGGGATCAAAATCATTAACTCACTGAGCACGAATACACACTTATACTCAGCTGCCCTTTTACTTCTGTTGCATACGAAAACTGAGAATATTCGGTTTTGACTTTGAATGTCTATTTCACCTTCCAAAACATTTAGCGGTCCATATCAAATTTATAGGGGAGGGAAAAGACTCTCTTTTTTCACATTTTCTCGTTTGCTTATCTAGATCTAAATAAGCCTTTGTTTGGCTATTGAAAAAAGTTAGATCTAAACTAGATCAAAATGGCTTCTCCAACCTTTCTCTTTTTTGTCTGATCATTATATTTAAATCAGAACAAATACATTTTCCCTTTTCTTTTTTTAATCTAAATTATGTGTAGGTCTATCAGTATTCTTTCAGTGGGGATTTTTTTTTTATTTTTTTTTTTCAAAATTGGCCTGTCACTAGAAAATTCATAAAAAATTCAAACTGAATAAAATTTGTAGGTCAAACATGCGCAGGGTACAATTAAGATAAGAACATAATAACAAAAAATTTTTTATCTTTTCGCATTGATAACTTCAAGAAATATGATCCTTTAAAATTACCTAAACATGGCCAGTGACAGAGCATTTCTACAGATAGGACCCAATGCTGAGCGAGTTAAAACAACAGATCTTGGTTTGTAAAAATAGTGCTTTTAACTCTGACTAACTAGTCATTTGACACAGTACATGCATGACTTTCATCACATCAACATGAATTAAGATCTGATAAATTACATAGAGCACCTCGATAAATGTAAGATGAGCTACAGATGCACTGAATGCAAAGGACCAAGTTGCGTAGAAAGTCATGATCGCCTATGCTAAAGAGCAGGGCATTTGATTAAGATCGACACTTTGCTGATACCAGCCGAACTCACATTAGGCTTCACGATTGAATGTTTCCCCATGACTTTGAAACTTGTACTTTAATAGGATTTCAGAGCAACACAAAAAGCTTATTATTATTTAAGCTTATAATATCTTGAAAAGCATTTATAAATTTGCGATGAGTAAAACCTTCATACTCGTGTTCAGCATATCAAAGTCATTCAGAAAAATGCAATTTTAATGCTTAGGGTGAATTGGGCCGATAACTGCAATGATGCCAACACTTTTTTTTCATTATTTTTAAATTAAAATATACATTACTATTGCCCTAAGTTGCCACCTTCTTATTCAAAGTAGTACTTCTCATTGTGTACATTGGTTTAGTATATTAAGATATGATATTGGATAAATGATGCCAGTTTTGTTTTTTATGGGTATTTCACTGTTAAAAAATGATTTACACATGTTACAAAAACCAAACTTAATCTTTTTCTATGGCCCTATCAAACCAAGACCTCTTTAATATAGGGCCTATTGATAGAAGTACCATGACCCTTCAGAAGTCCTTCCTTATTCCATACCAGCATTGTTACTCTAATCTAGACAGATGGATATAATTTATTTTTTTTTAATCTTGGGCTGGAGTTAGGTCTTCATCTTGGGCCTAGTTATAAACTAAACGGTACTGAACAGCATTTCATTTGGTTACTTTTTACAAAAACAATCAATTCCAATAGTTATTACATTAATTTGTACCTTGATTCTTAAAATGATATGTTATATTCTTGAAATTCATAAAGACAATCAGATCTCAGTTAAGGTAGATCTAGTGCAGTGGCAGTTCATTGTAGGCTCATCTTTCTTGTAAACTAGGATGTAGACTGCTTGCTATTTCCTCTTTCTTTCAGCTGTTAAACTTTTTAAAAGCTTCCTTAATGACCTTATATCCTTGTATCCCCTTCTATCCATCTTCCTAAAAATATCTTTCCTCTCTAAAAGAGTACATGTGAACTCTCTCTTTTTCTCTCACAAGTTTTCATAGAACTCCACAATCCACCTCAGATTATCTCTCCCTTTATAAATCTCTGGTCCTTTATTATATATTTAGAGATATATAGATCTATATATATATAGAAGATCTAGATTAGATCTAGATCTAGATTTAGATCTAGATCAAGATCTAGAAGTGACACAAGATATAATTCTAGATCTAGATCTATACAAATGAACTAACTCGTATAATAAATGAAAAGGCATATCAAACGATAGCATTGATTTACACGGAGTTCTAGATGTACGATCTGCAGTTTATTCTCACTAAATCTGTTAAAATGGCGGAAGAGTTCGAAAAGCAAAAACATGGGTTTATTTCCTGAAACTTTTAACTCCTACTGTGGTAAAAAAACATCCCTAAAATTGAACATTGCTTATCTTACCGGTAGATACAAGACTTAGAAAAACCAACAATGGGTAGATAGACTCCATTGGAGGTGTTATTTCACCAAAACAGGTGAAAAAACATAGGGTCCTGATGCAGACTCAGCCTGATGTAGATTCAACTTTCAAGTCTTGAAACTAAGATCTAAAAAGAAGAGATAATGATAAAGGGAGGGTACTCTGAGTTCAGGCGAGAAGAGTTTCCATACTTCCTCGTTTGCACTCAAGCGTAATCCGGAAACTCTTATGAAACGAAAAAAGAATAGGCCTACCAAATCTAAAGAGGGAAAAGTGATAGGTCTATCGTACTTTAAGACATTATTTTACAAGTTGAAAAACCGTTTCACGCTTTCATTTGCATAAATCTTGCCTTACCTCATCAAGTGTTCTCTTTTTGTCCATGCTTTCTATCACATAAGTCCTTTTTTTTAATCCTCCTTCCATTATAATGTACGTGTTGTGTTTTCATCTAAAAACTTTTTTTTTTAATTTCTGTATACACAAATGTAAATCTCTATTGTTTCCAATCTTTTTTCTTGTGTGGATGTTAACAGCTAGCTCAAAGCCAAAGATTCAGTTGTTTTGGATTGTTCCTTACCCATTCTCCAGATTTTGTTAATAGTAGGTCAGACTTAATTGATTGGCCCAACGTATCTTCCAAAGTTTGATTTTTTTAAATCTTTTTTTTTTGTCGTTTCCTCCTCTCCTATCGAAACCTCAACTTTGTAATTGACCTTAGCCTTCTACTTTATATCCTAGCTTTCCTTATCCTCATCTTATCTGTCTCCCCCCTCCCCAAGAAAATAAAAAACCCACATATACATCCTTCTCTTTCTCTACTCTATTGTTTCTCCCTGTTACCTACCGTTTTCACAGGATAAAGTAAATTAATTACGATGTCCACATCCCTAAAGATTTCGGGGTACTTCTCTTAGACTTCTTGGAAACTTTTTTACTGACCTCAGAAGTCCAGTTTGTCTATATTATAATTCTGTGTGAGCAGATCGACACAAAAAACTGTTTCTCAATAAAGCTAAAACACATTATATAACTTCAACCTATACCTGGCGCAACATTATCAAAGTTAAAAGCTAGTTATTTTTAAAATAAAAATAAACAAAGCAAACTTCATTGTTATGAAATTTCACAGCACAATATTCTTACGAACAAAAAAAAACAAGAGAGAGAGGGGGGGACAGAGAGAGAGAGAGAGAGAGAGAGAGAGAGAGAGAGAGAGAGAGAGAGAGAGAGAGAGAGAGAGAGAGAGAGAGAGAGAGAGAGAGAGAGAGAGAGAGAGAGAGAGAGAGAGAGAGAGAGAGAGAGAACGAACGAGTTTGTTTTCTATATTTCTTTTTGCTGCGAAAAATCAAACCAGTGTGCCTATCTGAAAAGAGGTCGAAACTTAATCCGCATGACCGTGATAAACAGATTGCTCTTACAGCTAGCCGCCATGGATCAGCTTACAGTCAGTTACTGTTTCACATTCTAATGCTCAACAATTCTCTTTGCCAATTAGGCAAGAGTAGATCTTGCAAAAAAACGTCTTCTCTCCAAAGTCAGATTGGACACGGGACTTGGACCGCTAAAGCTAGTACTTTACTTGCCGACTTAAAGAAATAAAAATAGTTGTATATGACGACAAATCCAGGTTGCTCAAAATGGTAAGTCGTATCACGTATCAATATTCTTTTTTTTTTTTGTCTTTTTTTCCCCCTGAAAACCATTCCTTGAATTTGATTTTTGATCAATTTTGTTTTTATGGCTTGGTCTTACTTAAAAAAAAACAACTTTGACTTGAAATATTTTACATTTATCAGGAAAATTTACTTCGACAGATTTTATCTTTTACTTATACTTAAGAAACGGAGACTTCATTTCCTATGTACATGTACTTATATTCATATGAGATTTTACATCGTCGACGGGCATAAATAATCATATTCTGCTTTTTTTTTTCCATTCTTTTTTTCCTTCAGCACTTTCCTTTTCTTTCTTTCTTTTTTTTTGGTTTTATCTTTGAATAGGTTGGGCCTAAATAAAATTATTTTTTTTTTATGCTTCCCTTTTGATCAAAGCTATCGGTCATTAATTATGTAAAATGAGCAGTTGCTCTTAGGCTGTAAAAAAGAACATTTATCGAATGTCTTTTAACTTGAATGTACATAATTATAGATTATGTTCACTAAGTCTAAGGATTTGGTAAAGCAGTAACTAAGTCAGTCAGTCAGTCATACAGGCAAAAAACAGTCCAGTGGAACTGAATAAATCTAAGTATCGGTATTAATATTCCCCATTTTTCCATTTGTGATCACAAAAAAAATTCGTTTTATTAATCAAGAGTATTTTGCATGCTATATATCTCATTGATACATGTGAAAGGAAACAACTGCACAACAAACAAGACCTAAAGCTAATCCGAATGAAAATGGGCCTTTATTTGCTCCTTCTTTGCAGAAACTGCCTTCCAAGCAAACTCAGCTTCCCGCGTTACCTGCCAGAGTTCTCGTTACTGTTGCCCTTGTCCTATGCGCAGCAGTATCCAACAGCGGCGCGCAGGAGTCGGCTCCGCCTACTACTAAGCCCCACCCCACCGACATAAAGCCACGCCTCGCGTTCAGCCCAAGCACTGTCGAGTCTTGTGTGACATCTGTCGTGACACTAGAGTGTTCCCCTAAAGGTGGCCGCACTCTTCAAGCCCGCATCGCTGCCCCTGAGGACGACGCCGTGGAAGACACCAATTTGAGCGATGATCAGAACACAGCTATTAGTTCCATAATAATTTTCAAACAGAATGAGACAGGGGGAACGGAGAGTAACCACTGGTCTTTTTTGGCCGAAATTGGGTAATTTTTGTTTTTGTTTGCAAATACGGAATTCCATCGTTTTTTTTTTTTACAATAAATGTAACTGTGCTTCTTAGAAGAGCATGGCGATTTTTACTGGGAAGCAAATATCCACCAGGACAAACAAGCAATTAGAGAGCATTTGGTGACTGGGTTAATTAAAAAAAAAATTGTGTTATCGATTCTGCAAAGGGAAGATAAAACAGAACAAAATTGTCGCTTCGTTATATTTATGAACATCCTTTGTAACGGCATAGTTATAATTTTTCACGGAGAATTGAGAAATTATTAAACAATAATTTAATTACACAAAAAGCAAATATAAACTTGCCTGCAAATGAAAGTATTTCATGTAGGATTGGAACACTGATCCAATATCGGAAGGTGAATTTTTTTTTCATTTTATCTTCAATATTATCCCTTTCACGCCATTTTTGTACTTTCTAATTGTCAAGAGATTCAGCTTCTCCATCAGGCCCAACAGTGGCTGACCCCAAGGTCAAGGTCACGGGGAAGGTCGGGGTGTCTGCCGAGCACAGTTATCTTCGACTCATCTGGGACATGGCGAGCGACGACACATTTGGCGTGTATCGCTGTGACGTCATGCCTGTAGGCGGAAGTAACCCAGTAAGCAGCGAACCTGTGACCTTGAACCCGAGCAGCAATGATGGTACCGAGGACAAGCTACTGAACGCACTCCAAGATCTCCAGACAGAGAGGCAGAAAGAAGAAGACTGGAGGGGAAATGTTAATGATGGGTGAGCATATTAAGAATTATATAGAGCTTGCAGGTTTTGTAAAATTTCAATTTATTTATAGAATTTCTTTAAACGCTCATTAATTATCATGTAGGCTCAGATGTTCGGTCATGCGTAGACGTATACAATAATCACCATAAAAAATACCGAGTACAATCCCTATCCATCGAACACAGAAATCCAAAACAAACGCAAGCTAGCAAAAAGGCCCCACAGGAGTATTTGCAACTAGTGCAAGTTGACTATCTCAGCTTCATTTTATATTTTACCCTCGAAATGATCCCTCACTCTCTCTCACTCTCTGTGGTTTTTTTTTTTTTTTTTTTTTACTTATAATAGTATAATATATCCACACCTTCGTTATTTTACAACTGCCTTTCCCCTTTAAATGAATTTTCTGTCAGCCTGATAGAGGAACAAAATTATCTGTTACACATATACTTTTTTATCCACTTCCAATAGATTAGAACAAATCAGAGAGACGATAAAATTATTGGAGATATTCGCGCGTGGAAACGCGTTCAAACTGAACAAAATCATAAAAGAGCTGACGGACCTACAAGAAAAGTCTGCAACCACTTCACAACCAACAGCCGCGGAAACAACCACCGGAACTACTTCTGCTACTCAACGGACTTTCGCTTCACCAACGGGCGGATCTGACGTCACCAAGAAGTTCGTCCTCTTGGGCATAGCAGGGGGAAAACCCACTGCCACACTCCCGCCAACCACGCCCACCTCGAAGCGAGGGAAGGGAAAAGGAGGCGGTAACAAACGACGTAAAAATAAGAAAAACCGGCGTAGAGGAAAGGGAAGACGTGTTGGAAGAGACACCAGAAAGTCGCCAAGATAGGTGAACAGTGAATAAATACCAGAGAGGCGAGTATATATATAATACTATAACCTTTCTGACAAACACACAGTGAGAAAGAAGAATAGGTAAAGAAGAAGAATTAGCTACTTTTGTAAAATCCAAATCTATCTATTTTCCTATTAGAGATTCATTATCAATATTAGGCTAAGCATGATAGGTGGCTAGGAATTCTCTCAATGCAAAGTACCTTTAAACACTTTTTACGGTGAATTTTTAGCCATCTAATAAGCTTTAACAAGGATATAAAAATAGATTTAGGAAATATCAGAATAAGTAAATTCTCTTAACTGATGCCTAACATATAACGATTCTTTGTCGTGAATGGAGTGGGATTACTTTTTAATCCCTCAGCACACATACACACATTTTAATTCTTAACTTTAACAATGATGCACTTACCCTAAATTCAAAGATTCCAAAACAAGAAGCGAGGTCGATTCCTTAACTACCAAAATAAATAGAAGACTATTTTGCTTTCTTGTCTGCTGCTATTCTGTTTGTCTATGTGTGTGTCTGTGTGTGTGCATGCAAGCGTTCATGTCTCTTCCAGATGTAGCCCAGAACGGACCACTGATAGTAAAATTAATCAGTAAAATGTATGTTTATGGATGAAATATGGTTCAGTTACAATTTTGTTATTCATAACGATAATTCAACGTTGAATACACTGTATTGATAGAGTAACCAAAATTACGCATTGAAAAGGCATGTAAATTTAACCTGGCTGTCATTTCAGCAATCAAATAAAATTTCATGTAAATTGAACACGCTCCCCTGCTTTAAGATCTCGTTCTTATTTCTCTTAACTGTCATAAATACGACGTTGTGGAAATACTTCTATTTTTTCTTAAATCTTATAACCGTAAAAGATCAATAGTAACCCATTGAAAAAAATAGTATTATCCATTCCATTCCCTTTTTGAATTAAGGATAATTATTTACTCGAAGGCTAATGTTTCATATTTAAACCAAAAAAATCATTGCCGAGATTCGATATTTATAAATATTTTGCGTGTTAATAATTAACAAAAAAATACCGATTCGCCATATGACTAACATTTAGGCTACTCTGCAGGTAATAAAAATTGCGAGTACGAAGCCAATTGGAAATCCAAAGTTACCACTCGAAATGAATAAAAATTGATGTGAATATTTCAAGCATACCTTAACACTAACCCTACCCTATCTCCAACCCTAACCCTAATCATAGCTCGAAATGAATAAAAATTGATTGGAAAATTACAAGCATACCCTTACACACTCTAACCCTCACCCTTACTATCACCCAAACAGTAATTTTAAATAAAATATTAAAAGAAAAAAAAAAAGAAAAGTAGGGCTCGTCCGGGATTTGAACCCGGGACCTCTCGCACCCAAAGCGAGAATCATACCCCTAGACCAACGAGCCGTTGCATTGTGAAAGATAATTAAATACAATTACATTGATTATGGAGTTGTAAACTATATTTCATTATGCTACCATACTATTAGACCTTTCGTATTCTTGTTGTGGTTGTAATTATTTTTCCAGAAAATTGAACAAAGGTTTTTTTATGAGACATAACAAATCTATTTTGCCCACACAGGACAGACAATCGTCATGTAAAAACCTTCTTCTTTCTGAGAACATGCGCAAAATGTAAACGTCCTTGACTTTTGATACTGGTGAATGGCAAACACTGCACGATATGCGATTTAGACATAAAGTTCAATAAAGAACTTCACGCCCTCTCACCATGAAATCTATCTATACTGAGGAGGTAAAAAATTTTAACGTCCGCTCCACAGGCAAATAAACTCTAAATCTAGATCTAATGTGTAGATTAAATAGTTATCTAAATAAGTGTGTCTCGATCTTGGTCTGAGATTCAAGGAGACTATGGAACAC
>JAWDGP010003764.1:382500-385000 GCA_033675545.1 Elysia crispata
TCTATTTTGAGATCTCCATAAACGCTTACAAGAATGCCATGGATTCTCGTAAAAAGTATTTAAATGTGCACTGACTTGCGGAAATTCATAGCTGGGCTATTGTTTTAACCTAAAATATTAGTGAATGTTTATAGTGACCTATAAATAGATTTAGATTGGACTAAATTAGCAATCTATTCTGGTTTATGAATAGCTCACTGTATTTACTGAATAATTAGCTAAGATCTGATAACCTCAGACTAAGAAATAAGATCCTTTGCATTTTTTACGACTTAGTAAATGAAAAACAACTAGAATTAGTTAAAAACGAAACAGAAGATCCAAGTCTACCTTGAAGAGATAAGTTTCTCGACCCTGTTCGTGCACCTCAAACAGGTTATCAAACTCGGAGTCTGCACTGACGACACAGCGGTCCATGAGCAACGGCTCCTGATAAGAAAAGAAAACAGTTGTAAAAAAAACAACAACAAAGCAACAGCAGTACTAAAAGGTCAATTCTGAGTGAGGATAATAACGTTTGAACGTTTTGTGAGAGTCTATAACTTTTAAATGTGTAGATACCTCTTTTTTAATATCAAAAAGTTTTCAGACACCCCCCCCCCAAACCCCACCAAAAACCGTAACCTAATATAAAATAAGTGTAAGGATTTGTAACTTTTAAATGTGTAGATATCCTCTTTGTTAATTTCATAAGCTTTAAGGGAAAAAAACCCCACCAAAAATCCAATATATAATCATTAACTATCAAATATCTCAACACCCAACTTGACCACATCAATACCCACCTTGACCACCTCAACACTCACCTTGACCACCTGGAAACGTCCAGCCTTCTCCTTGACCAGCACCATGGCTACCTGCTGTAGAGGCTTCTGGTCTCTGGGGGAGAGGGGAAACTGGGGGGAGGACGACTCTGTCGGCTGTAGGGAGGTGGAAAAAAGGGGAGGGGGAGGAGGGGAATAAAACATTCCAGAGTCAAGATGTAAATGTCGCCAGAAACGTCAAAAAGAATTTAGTTTACAGCAAATCATAAATAATTTGATGAGGAGGTTGTTGGTGGCGAAACGGAAATGGTGATAATGAAGAAGATCACGATGATGAAGGTTGCAGCAAGGGGGATAGGGAGTGGGGGGAGGGGGAGGAGTACCAAGGACAGGTAAAAAGGATGCTTAAAAGATTCCGGAGTCAAGATGGTTATGTCGCAAGGAATGTCAAAAAAAAAATTAAATTTACCGGAATCATAAATAGTATGAAGATGAGGGTGTTGATGATGAAAAGGAGATGTTTATATTGATGAAAGTGAAGATAATGATGGTTGCCGAGATATGAAAAAAATCGTAACTATAATTGTACTCAGTTTCGCACAAATAAAGGATTATGGCTTGCTTTATTTCCTCCTAAGTTTTTATATTAAACATCCTGGTATAATGTCTTCATACTTAATTGCTAAATTGTTACAATTATGTTATGTTTCTGACTAAGAAGTCTAACTTTTCATTACAATTGATTCTAAAACAAGATAATTTCGTCTATTTTATCAACGATATGAAAACCATTGCAGTCATGACGTCACCAACATCCTTATTTTTTTGTTGGAAATTTAATATTTGTTTTTATTTCGCATTTGTTTGCTATTTAACTCTTCCTTCTGTAAACTTGGACGTTATGAATGTCCAACAAAATTCTGTTTTAGTACTTTGCTCAAGAAAATAAAAGCAAGAAAACGTGTTGATTTTGGGAAGATACTAGCTGTTCATCGAATAGTAGATAGTAGAGTAGCTACTTTGGACAAATATTCAAATACCGTAACACAATTTATTTTGATTCTCACGCAAACATTATTAGAAGCCCGGTTACAGTAAATTAATGTAACCATGACAACTGCCGAACAAACAAAACCGAAACCAGAAGTTCAAGTTTGTTTTCAAGAGTATCACAAAATTTGTTCTGTGCAACCAAATGAAATTATCTTGTGTGCACGTGTTTTGATATAAAACATTATGAAAATTTTTACGTACCCTTCCGTGTGTGAGGAGGACTGCGTGAACCAATGAAAACTTGACATTTTTGGCCCCGCCCCCTGCCTTGCGAGCGCTCCACCCACTTTGCTCCGACAGTTGTCCGTACCAAAGTCGAGAGGTCACCACGTCACACACATTCTGTTTCGGCCAGCCCAATGCATCGATAGCGACCTGTGATTGGTCAATTCATTGATACGTTACGTAGATTGAATAATTTACTTAATGGTTGTAACAGGAGACGGGGCTTTTTATTTTTTTTTAAATCAACTTCTCATAGTTTTTATGAGATACGCACAGAAGTTAATGAAGGATTGAAGAGATTAGAGAAAAATTGATTCAAAATTAAATCGGCTAACCTATAATTAATTATTTTTAAAACCTATAATGTGGCAAGATCATCTTTTATAAGCTAGGGGTATGTTTTGTAGGCAAAACTACTTTTTATGGATGTTAAGTGATAGATTTTTTCGATCGAAAAT
>JAWDGP010003764.1:390000-415000 GCA_033675545.1 Elysia crispata
TATACCTCCTTCAAAATGTTCAGATCCCTTCCGTAGCGTTTTTCCGTTTCGGCAAGTTCTTGGATGGTTTCCTTCCGCTCGCGCCTGCGCAGAGCACATTTCTTGCAAGTGGCCACAGTGGAGAGACCGCTGTCAGATACGCTCTGATGTAGGTGGACAGCCACACCCTTACCGTCCGAGATATACGCGCTACAGTGGAGGCAGCTTTGCTTCTGGAAATAGATTTTAAAATTGTGAATGAACCACAAACTTAGGAAGTAGGTTACAAAGTGTTCATTTGATGAAAGTATGCTGTTATGTTTTTTATATATAAAACAAATGCGGTCATTAATGTCAACATTTTAGTTCATTTCTCGATCTTTTAAATGGTGAAAGGGGATGGATAACCATTTTGTATAAGTTTGTACTTTAAAGTGAGAGGTCCAGAATTCGATGAATGGACAGGACAATTTTTTTTTTCTAAAAACTGAAACTTCAAGTCTTTGTACCGAAGCATATTCAACTTATGAAGTGAAAATTTTGCCGTCTGAAGTAATCCACACCATGTCATCCATCTTGAGTGGACGAATGAGTGTATGTATTTTACAGTCCTCTAATAAAAAGCTGGTTCTAGGCCTGTCAGCTACGATCAGACAAGCTGCCTACAGCCAGGGAAGGGCCGCAAAGTGAGGCCCCACAATTATCCACAACGGTGGTTGATTAGAATTCAGGCCTTTCATTTTGGAGTCCAATCCCGATGCATAAGTTATGCTTGATATGCGCGGATGGTAGATCATAAACCTGATATCTGAAATTTTCAGATTGTTTAAAATCATCGCAACAGCATAATTTATCTCCCTATATTGAACAATCTCAATAAAACAGATACAGAGTGCGTCCGCCATGAGATTGCTTAAGGTTAGGCAAGTTTATTTTTAACCCTTGGCAATATTATAATTATAAATTATCTTTGTTAAACTATATTATTAAATGTTCTATAAATTATATATTTCTATCTTTAACGGCAATGAGGTTCCCCCTCCCTTCAAAAGAAAAAATCCCACAAAAACATCGATATTAAAAAAATGTTTCAAAACTTTATACCTAATAAATGACATAATAAAAGATAAATTAAGAGAACACGCCGTTCGAAAATTAAACTGGGCTTGATTCAATTCATTTTAATATTCAAGATGGCTAGCGATTCTGAATTAACATAATATATCAGCATAAACTATATTATGTCTTTACCAACACAAACTAGGCAAAAACTAATACGAGAAAAATTCGACTCCAACGCTCCAGTATTTGCCAGGTCAAAAGCTCAGAGGCGCAATGAGTGAAAAATCATAAAGATAAATAGAAAGAAAGAGAAAAGAAATTGATGAGTTTACGCGTTGTATTTCTCGGGATCAAAAGGCAAAAAAAGCGAAGGATATTGTCAGCTTATGATGGGGATTGGGCTCTCTGTGGGCTCTCTACTAGTAACCAGGCAATCGCAGTAAGAGAGGCTTTGTAGGGCTTTCTCTCTCTCTCTCTCTCTCTCTCTCTCTCTCTCTCTCTCTCTCTCTCTCTCCCTCCCTCCCTTTCTCACCTGTCTGTGTAATTGCCAATCCTCCACGGTATGTTGAGACACACCACTCTCTCTCTCTCCCTCCCTTCCCTTCTCTCTTCCTCTCTCCCTCCTTCCCCTTCTCCCTTCCTCTCTCCCTCTCTTCCTTCCTCACCTGTATGTGTATTTCCCCATCCTTTACGGTGTGATGAGACTCACCATTATCTCTCTCTCCCTCTCTCTTCCTCTCTCCCTCTCTTCCTTCCTCACCTGTATGTGTATTTCCCCATCCTTTACGGTGTGATGAGACTCACCATTATCTCTCTCTCCCTCTCTCTTCCTCTCTCCCTCTCTCCCTTCCTCACCTGTCTGTGTATTTCCCCATCCTTTACGGTGTGATGAGACTCACCATTATCTCTCTCTCCCTCTCTCTTCCTCTCTCCCTCTCTCCCTTCCTCACCTGTCTGTGTATTTCCCCATCCTCCACGGTGTGATGAGACTCACCATTATCTCTCTCTCCCTCTCTCTTCCTCTCTCCCTCTCTCCCTTCCTCACCTGTCTGTGTATTTCCCCATCCTTTACGGTGTGATGAGACTCACCATTATCTCTCTCTCCCTCTCTCTTCCTCTCTCCCTCTCTCCCTTCCTCACCTGTCTGTGTATTTCCCCATCCTCCACGGTGTGATGAGACTCACCATTATCTCTCTCTCCCTCTCTCTTCCTCTCTCCCTCTCTCCCTTCCTCACCTGTCTGTGTATTTCCCCATCCTCCACGGTGTGATGAGACTCACCATTATCTCTCTCTCCCTCTCTCTTCCTCTCTCCCTCTCTCCCTTCCTCACCTATCTGTGTATTTCCCCATCCTCCACGGTGTGATGAGACACACCACCATCTCTCTCTCCCTCCCTCCCTTCTCATCTGTCTGTGTAGTTCCCTTTCCTCTACGGTATGATGAGACACACCACTATCTCTCTTTCCCTCTCTTCCTTCCTCACCTGTCAGTGTAGTTCCCCATCTTCCACAGTATGATGAGACACACCACTATCTCTCTTTCCCTCTCTTCCTTCCCAACCTGTCTGTGTAGTTCCCCATCCTCCACGGTATTATGAGACACACCACTATCTCTCTCTCCCTCCCTTCCTCACCTGTCTGTGTAGTTCCCCATCCTCCAAGGTATGATGAGACACACCACTATATCTCTCTCTCCCTTCCTCACCTGTCTGTGTAGTTCTCCATCCTCCACGGTATGATAGAAAACGACACTATCTCTCTCTCCCTCCCTTCTCATCTGTCAGTGTAGTTCCCCATCCTCCACGGTTTGATGTCACACATCACTATCTCTCCCTCCCTCCCTTCTCATCTGTCTGTGTAGTTCCCCATCCTCCACGGTTTGATGTCACACACCACTATCTCTCTCTCCCTCTCTTCTCATCTGTCTGTGTAGTTCCCCATCCTCCACGGTTTGATGTCACACACCACTATCTCTCTCTCCCTCTCTTCCTCATCTGTCTGTGTAGTTCCCCATCCTCCACGGTATGATGAGACACACCACTATCTCTCTCTCTCTCCCTCCCTTCCTCACCTGTCTGTGTAGTTCCCCATCCTCCACGGTATGATGGGACACACCACTATCTCTCTCTCTCCCTCCCTCCTCACCTGTCTGTGTAGTTCCCCATCCTCCACGGTATGATGGGACACACCACTATCTCTCTCTCCCTCCCTCCTCACCTGTCTGTGTAGTTCCCCATCCTCTACGGTATGATGGGACACACCACTATCTCTCTCTCCCTCCCTCCCTCACCTGTCTGTGTAGTTCCCCATCCTCCACGGTATGATGGGACACACCACTATCTCTCTCTCCCTCCCTCCCTTCCTCACCTGTCTGTGTAGTTCCCCATCCTCCACGGTATGATGGGACACACCACTATCTCTCTCTCTCTCCCTCACCTGTCTGTGTAGTTCCCCATCCTCCACGGTATGATGGGACACACCACTATCTCTCTCTCTCCCTCCCTTCCTCACCTGTCTGTGTAGTTCCCCATCCTCCACGGTATGATGGGACACACCACTATCTCTCTCTCCCTCCCTCCCTTCCTCACCTGTCTGTGTAGTTCCCCATCCTCCACGGTATGATGGGACACACCACTATCTCTCTCTCTCTCCCTCCCTTCCTCACCTGTCTGTGTAGTTCCCCATCCTCTACGGTATGATGGGACACACCACTATCTCTCTCTCTCTCTCCCTCCCTTCCTCACCTGTCTGTGTAGTTCCCCATCCTCTACGGTATGATGGGACACACCACTATCTCTCTCTCTCCCTTCCTCACCTGTCTGTGTAGTTCCCCATCCTCCACGGTATGATGAGACACACCACTATCTCTCTCTCCCTCCCTTCCTCACCTGTCTGTGTAGTTCCCCATCCTCCACGGTATGATGAGACACACCACTATCTCTCTCTCCCTCCCTTCCTCACCTGTCTGTGTAGTTCCCCATCCTCCACGGTATGATGGGACACACCACTATCTCTCTCTCCCTCCCTTCCTCACCTGTCTGTGTAGTTCCCCATCCTCCACGGTATGATGGGACACACCACTATCTCTCTCTCCCTCCCTCCCTTCCTCACCTGTCTGTGTAGTTCCCCATCCTCCACGGTATGATGAGACACACCACTATCTCTCTCTCCCTCCCTTCCTCACCTGTCTGTGTAGTTCCCCATCCTCCACGGTATGATGAGACACACCACTATCTCTCTCCCTCCCTCCCTTCCTCACCTGTCTGTGTAGTTCCCCATCCTCCACGGTATGATGAGACACACCACTATCTCTCTCTCCCTTCCTCACCTGTCTGTGTAGTTCCCCATCCTCCACGGTATGATGGGACACACCACTATCTCTCTCTCTCTCTCCCTTCCTCACCTGTCTGTGTAGTTCCCCATCCTCTACGGTATGATGAGACACACCACTATCTCTCTCTCTCCCTTCCTCACCTGTCTGTGTAGTTCCCCATCCTCTACGGTATGATGAGACACACCACTATCTCTCTCTCTCCCTCCCTTCCTCACCTGTCTGTGTAGTTCCCCATCCTCTACGGTATGATGAGACACACCACTATCTCTCTCTCTCCCTTCCTCACCTGTCTGTGTAGTTCCCCATCCTCTACGGTATGATGAGACACACCACTATCTCTCTCTCCCCCTTCCTCACCTGTCTGTGTAGTTCCCCATCCTCCACGGTATGATGAGACACACCACTATCTCTCTCTCCCCCTTCCTCACCTGTCTGTGTAGTTCCCCATCCTCTACGGTATGATGAGACACACCACTATCTCTCTCTCCCCCTTCCTCACCTGTCTGTGTAGTTCCCCATCCTCCACGGTATGATGAGACACACCACTATCTCTCTCTCCCCCTTCCTCACCTGTCTGTGTAGTTCCCCATCCTCCACGGTATGATGAGACACACCACTATCTCTCTCTCCCTTCCTCACCTGTCTGTGTAGTTCCCCATCCTCCACGGTATGATGAGACACACCACTATCTCTCTCTCCCTTCCTCACCTGTCTGTGTAGTTCCCCATCCTCCACGGTATGATGGGACACACCACTATCTCTCTCTCTCTCTCCCTCCCTCACCTGTCTGTGTAGTTCCCCATCCTCCACGGTATGATGGGACACACCACTATCTCTCTCTCTCTCTCTCCCTCACCTGTCTGTGTAGTTCCCCATCCTCTACGGTATGATGGGACACACCATTATCTCTCTCTCTCTCTCTCTCCCTCACCTGTCTGTGTAGTTCCCCATCCTCCACGGTATGATGAGACACACCACTATCTCTCTCTCCCCCTTCCTCACCTGTCTGTGTAGTTCCCCATCCTCCACGGTATGATGGGACACACCATTATCTCTCTCTCTCTCTCTCCCTCACCTGTCTGTGTAGTTCCCCATCCTCCACGGTATGATGGGACACACCATTATCTCTCTCTCTCTCTCCCTCACCTGTCTGTGTAGTTCCCCATCCTCCACGGTATGATGGGACACACCACTATCTCTCTCTCCCTCCCTTCCTCACCTGTCTGTGTAGTTCCCCATCCTCCACGGTATGATGGGACACACCACTATCTCTCTCTCTCTCTCCCTTCCTCCCTTCTTCACCTGTCTGTGTAGTTCCCCATCATCCACGGTATAATGAGACACACCACTATCTCCCTCTCTCCCTTTCTCACCTGTCTGTGTAGTTCCCCATCCTCCACGTTATGATGGGACACACCACTATCTCTCTCTCCCTTCCTCCCTTCCTCGTCTGTCTGTGTAGTTCCCCATCCTCCACGGTATGATGGGACACACCACTATCTCTCTCCCTCCCTCCCTTCCTCGTCTGTCTGTGTAGTTCCCCATCCTCCACGGTATGATGGGACACACCACTATCTCTCTCTCTCCCTCCCTTCCTCACCTGTCTGTGTAGTTCCCCATCCTCCACGGTATGATGGGACACACCACTATCTCTCTCTCCCTCCCTCCCTCACCTGTCTGTGTATTTCCCCATCCTCCACGGTATGATGGGACACACCACTATCTCTCTCTCTCTCCCTCCCTTCCTCACCTGTCTGTGTAGTTCCCCATCCTCCACGGTATGATGGGACACACCACTATCTCTCTCTCCCTCCCTCCCTCCCTCACCTGTCTGTGTAGTTCCCCATCCTCCACGGTATGATGGGACACACCACTATCTCTCTCTCCCTCCCTCCCTCACCTGTCTGTGTATTTCCCCATCCTCCACGGTATGATGGGACACACCACTATCTCTCTCTCCCTCCCTCCCTCACCTGTCTGTGTAGTTCCCCATCCTCCACGGTATGATGGGACACACCACTATCTCTCTCTCCCTCCCTCCCTCACCTGTCTGTGTAGTTCCCCATCCTCCACGGTATGATGGGACACACCACTATCTCTCTCTCCTTCCCTCACCTGTCTGTGTAGTTCCCCATCCTCCACGGTATGATGGGACACACCACTATCTCTCTCTCCCTCCCTCCCTCACCTGTCTGTGTAGTTCCCCATCCTCCACGGTATGATGGGACACACCACTATCTCTCTCTCCTTCCCTCCCTCACCTGTCTGTGTAGTTCCCCATCCTCCACGGTATGATGGGACACACCACTATCTCTCTCTCCCTCCCTCCCTCACCTGTCTGTGTAGTTCCCCATCCTCCACGGTATGATAGGACACACCACCATCTCTCTCTCTCTCCCTCCCTTCCTCACCTGTCTGTGTAGTTCCCCATCCTCCACGGTATGATGGGACACACCACTATCTCTCTCTCCCTCCCTTCCTCACCTATCTGTGTAGTTCCCCATCCTCCACGGTACGATGGGACACACCACTATCTCTCTCTCCTTCCCTTCCTCATCTGTCTGTGTAGTTCCCCATCCTCCACGGTATGATGAGACACACCACTATCTCTCTCTCTCCCTCCCTCCCTTCCTCACCTGTCTGTGTAGTTCCCCATCCTCCGCGGTACGATGAGACACACCACTATCTCTCCCTCCCTCCCTCCCTTCCTCACCTGTCTGTGTAGTTCCCCATCCTCCGCGGTACGATGGGACACACCACTATCTCTCTCTCCCTCCCTACTTCCCTCACCTGTCTGTGTAGTTCCCCATCCTCCGCGGTACGATGGGACGCACCACTATCTCTCTCTCCCTCCCTACTTCCCTCACCTGTCTGTGTAGTTCCCCATCCTCCGCGGTACGATGGGACACACCACTATCTCTCTCTCCCTCCCTACTTCCCTCACCTGTCTGTGTAGTTCCCCATCCTCCGCGGTACGATGGGACACACCACTATCTCTCTCTCTCCCTCCCTACTTCCCTCACCTGTCTGTGTAGTTCCCCATCCTCCACGGTACGATGGGACGCACCACTATCTCTCTCTCCCTCTCTCCCTTCCTCACCTGTCTGTGTAGTTCCCCATCCTCCGCGGTACGATGGGACACACCACTATCTCTGTCTCTCTCCCTCCCTTCCTCACCTATCTGTGTAGTTCCCCATCCTCCACGGTACGATGGGACACACCACTATCTCTCTCTCCCTCCCTTCCTCACCTGTCTGTGTAGTTCCCCATCCTCCACGGTATGATGGGACACACCACTATCTCTCTCTCTCCCTCCCTCACCTGTCTGTTTAGTTCCCCATCCTTCCCGGTACGATGGGACACACCATTATCTCTCTCTCCCTCCCTCACCTGTCTGTTTAGTTCCCCATCCTTCCCGGTACGATGGGACACACCATTATCTCTCTCTCCCTCCCTCACCTGTCTGTGTAGTCCCCCATCCTCCACGGTATGATGGGACACACCACTGTCCTCACTGGTGGTACTGATGTTGCTCATCCGATTGCGTCTCTTCCAGGCTCCACTATCGATATCGCCCTCATTTTCCTCGCCATACAAACACGTCTGGTGAGTTGAAAAAATCGGAGGGTTGGTTGAATCGATATTCAGATTTTCTGTATCTACAATCTAACCTAAACAAGAGCCTCTCAGGTTTTTTTGAACAATAGTTTAGCTTCTTGGAATGCATGGTCTTAGTAAATTCGTTCAACAAATTTTGCAGTATTGGAACTTTCTAGAATGTTGCAGTATCTTGCTAATGAGTAAGAGAGACAGGTTCGCTCTCCAAATCAGATTATAAATTCAAAATTGTACCGGGTCCTGCAGGTCTAGGCCTGGGTCTCCTAAGGCGAAAGCAAGAGTGTAATAAGGTACTTGGAGGGGCGTACATTGCATCTTTATTTATTTCCTGCCTAGACTCTTTCGCCGATACATCGAAGGAGCGAGTAAATTGTACATGTTTAAATCGAGTTACGTTACTTTTCGATAGATTCAACTAGAATATTTTGGTATCGATGTATTATGTACATGTCAGGCCATTTCTACTTTGTGGTTTAGAGCTCGGGTTTATTCCAATGAAAGTATAATTATGTCCATATTAAGAATGTCTATATGCAATAATAGACATGCTAAGTCTATAATACTGCCAGTGCATGTTGAATCATGTCAGAGGTGATACTTCGACTATCAGAAAAGTAACCGTACATGCCAAAATGAAAATGCTTAAATAAATAATACTGACAAATATTGCCCGTCTTTGAAAGACAAGACAATTATTTTCTTTTCATAAAAAAAAAACCTCATTGATTTTCTCATAGACTTTGAATAAATTATAGAAATCATTCTAGCCAAACTGCATGGAGTTCCTGTTGAGTTCTTTGTGTATGTCATACATATGTTCTTTGTGTATGTCATACATATAATCTACAGGCCACCATGCTGTCATGTCTCGATATTCTTACAACAGAGTGAAGGTAACTCTGCTTCATAAATAAATTCAAAATAGTTTCACATGTTACTGGGCCTTCTCTCTCTCTCTCTCTCTCTCTCTCTCTCACACACACACACACACACTCTCTCTCTTTCTCTCTATGTCTGTGTGTGTGTCTCTCTCTCTTTCTCTCTATGTCTGTGTGTCTCTCTCTGTCTTTCTCTCTCTCTGTCTGTGTCTCTCTCTGTCTTTCTCTCTCTCTCTCTCTGTGTCTTTCTGTCTGTCTATCTGTCTGTCTGTCTGTCTGTCTGTCTGTCTGCTTGTCTGTCTGTCTGTCTCTCTCTCTCTCTCTCTCTCTCTCTCTCTCTCTCTCTCTCTCTTCCTCCATCTTCTCTCTCTCCCCACCCCCCTCGACATTTTAAAAAAATAAAATCTTACCATTGAGTCAGAGAGCTCCACGAATTCATCCAGACTAGCAAAGCTGCAGGAGTGAGAGACAGAAGGAGTGTTCTGGAGGTCTACAAGAAGAAGAAAAAAAGACGACTTAGAATTATGAAGTAAGAGTAAATAATTATTATCGTATCGATGAGGGTGAAAAAATATAATGTATATTATAATAGTTACACAAAGAATCTGAGTCATCCCCTAATGTTAACATTGGTTTAAACTCATAACATAAAAGCTGAATAGGTTGAAAAACTATATTCGTTTTTCGAAAACACGATTTGTGGTTTGACGAAAACAAAATGACTTAAATTAATCAAATTTAAATACAGGTACTGCTTAAATAACGATACTTCCGACAGTATAGTTCATGCAATCTCTTTGGGGTTATGAGTAGGGCAGATCTCTCTGCCTATCTATCTGTCTGTCTGTCTGTCTGTCTGTCTCTGTCTCTGTCTGTCTGTCTGTCTGTCTCTGTCTCTGTCTCTGTCTGTCTATCTGTCTGTCTGTCTGTCTGTCTCTGTCTCTGTCTCTGTCTCTGTCTCTGTCTGTATGTCTGTCTCTGTCTTTGTCTCTATCTCTGTCTCTGTCTGCCTGTCTGTCTCTGTCTCTGTCTCTGTCTCTGTCTCTGTCTCTGTCTCTATCTCTGTCTGTCTGTCTGTCTGTCTCTCTCGCTCTCTCTCTCTCTGCCTTACGGTCTGTCTAATCAAAGAACGGTAATTCAACTGACCGAGATGCTGCACCGAATGCTGGGGAAGTCTGTCTGCCCCTGAGAAGGGGTCACTCTTGTAAGGTCTGTCCTTGCGGTCCCTCCTCCTCCTCTCTCTCTCGTCAGACAAGGCAGGAGACACGTCCGAGGTAGATCTTAGTACAGCGGCCTGGAGATAGAGGTACGGTGTTATGGAGATAGAAGTAAAGTGTTATGGAAATAGAGGTAAAGTGTTATGGAGATAGAAGAAAGGTGTTATTGCAAAAGAGGTAAGATATTATGGAGATAGAAGTAAAGTGTCATGGAGATAGAAGAAAGGTGTTATGGAAATAGAAGAAAGGTGTTATGGAGATAGAAGCAAAGTGTTATGGAGATATAACTAAGGTGTTATGGAGATAGAGGTAAGATATTATGGAGATAGAAGTAAAGTGTTATGGAAATAGAGGTAAGATAATTATTATGGAGATAAAGGTAAAGTGTTATGAAGATAGAAGTTAGGCATTATGCATTTAGAAGTAGGGTGTTATGGAAATAGAGGTAAGATATTATGGAGATAGAAGTAAGATGAAGATAGAGGTAAGATAATTATTATGGAGATAAAGGTAAAGTGTTAAGGAGATAGGAAGAGAAAAGAGGAGGTGGGGAGTGAGGGAAGATGGGAGAGAGGGAGAGAGAGAGGGAGGGTGTGGAGGGATAATTCACAAGTAGGCAGATAGAGGGAAGGAGAGATATTAGGAGAGATTTATACAGACATAGAAAAAGACAAAAATATTATGGAGATAAAAGTAAGGTGTTATGGAGATAGAGGTAAGATAATTATTATGGAGATAGAAGTAAGGTGTTATGGAGATAGAGGTAAGGTGTTATGAAGATAGAAGTAAGGTGTTATGGAGATAGAGGTAAAGTAATTATTATGGAGATAGAAGTAAGGTGTTATGGAGATAGAGGTAAGGTAATTATTATGGAGATAGAAGTAAGGTGTTATGGAGATAGAGGTAAGATAATTATTATGGAGATAGAAGTAAGGTGTTATGGAGATAGAGGTAAGATAATTATTATGGAGATAGAAGTAAGGTGTTATGGAGATAGAGGTAAGATAATTATTATGGAGATAGAAGTAAGGTGTTATGGAGATAGAGATAAGATAATTATTATGGAGATAGAAGTAAGGTGTTATGGAGATAGAGGTAAGATAATTATTATGGAGATAGAAGTAAGGTGTTATGGAGATAGAGGTAAGGTGTTATGGAGATAGAAGAAAGGTGTTATGGAGATAGAGGTAAAGTGTTATGGAGATAGAAGAAAGGTGTTATGGAGATAGAGGTAAAGTGTTATGGAGATAGAAGAAAGGTGTTATGGAGATAGAGGTAAGATAATTATTATGGAGATAGAAGTAAGGTGTTATGGAGATAGAGGTAAGATAATTATTATGGAGATAGAAGTAAGGTGTTATGGAGATAGAGGTAAGATAATTATTATGGAGATAGAAGTAAGGTGTTATGGAGATAGAGATAAGATAATTATTATGGAGATAGAAGTAAGGTGTTATGGAGATAGAGGTAAGATAATTATTATGGAGATAGAAGTAAGGTGTTATGGAGATAGAGGTAAGATAAATATTATGGAGATATAAGTAAGGTGTTATGGAGATAGAGGTAAGATAATTATTATGGAGATAGAAGTAAGGTGTTATGGAGATAGAGGTAAGATAATTATTATGGAGATAGAAGTAAGGTGTTATGGAGATAGGAAGAGAAAAGCGGAGGTGGGGAGTGAGGGGAGATGGGAGAGAGGAAGAGAGAGAGAAAGAGAGAGATAGATAGAGAGAGAGAGAGTGAGGAGGGGGTGTGGAGGGATAATTCACAAGTAGTCAGATAGAGGGAGGGAGGGATATGAGGAGAGATTTATACAGTCATAGAAAAAGAGAAAGAAACAAAAACAGATAGGGAGACAGGAATCAAAGACAGATAGAAACAGACAGAGAGATAGAGAAAGAAAAAATTCACCATGAGAGATAATATATTGAAAGAGAGAGAGAGAGACAGACAGACAGACAGAGACACAGAGAGAGAGATAGATAGACAGACAGACAGAGAGGAGCGCAGGAGAAAATATACAAAAGAGAGAAACAGCAAAATAAGGAGGAGAGAGAATGATATAAAAACTGAAAATATTTGAAGTGTTTAACTGGAGAGTTTTACGCTACGTCACATTGTACAAGAAAGTGAATACAATTGGACGAATGAGTTACTGGTCATAATTATTTCTTCTGAATTTACCAGATGTTTCTTTCGTTATTTTTTATATTCATAGCATTTTTGATTATAAATAATCAAGCAAGGCAAATATACCCATTAAATGAGGGATTCAAAACAGGATGTTTTTTTTGTACGACCACCAAACGACTATACCTCGGCTTACCAGCACAGCTAGTAATTTTCTCAGCCAATTATTTTGACAATTAATGCAAATCGTTGAATTAAGAGAAACACGATAGCTTATCAATTGTTTCAAATTATAGGCTTATACCTGATCTGGTTTACAGTGTTTTATGTTTGGCTGTAACTCACCTTGCCCGATTGATCGCTGTCAGAAGATGAGTTTGTTGGACTCGTTCTCAGTGACGTCACGTTCGCCAGTCGCCCACAGTCACCTTCGAGAGATTTGCTATCGATCAGCGTCTCGTCACAACTTATATCTGCATCAGAGAGTCTCAGCCCGCGAACAGAGTTCTGCCCGGGCTCTCTACAGCGTACACTTTTGCTGGTTTCGTTTGCTCTAGCAATGTCTTCCGCTGGATTCGTATCTATGACATTATTCTTCAAGAAAAACATGACTCCGCTGGGCCTTGTTTCGGTCTTGTCGGCATCCTGTCCATCATCGGAAGAAACAGACGTACGCTGCTTCCAGTCTGATTGGAAACTGCTTTTAGACTCAAAACTTTGTTCATGGACCCCAGTTTTGTTGCAGCGCTCCTTGACCCGTGACATGGACAAAGATTTTGGCCAACTGCTGGCCGACAGCAGGTCAATGTTTTCGACTGCAGTGAATTCTTGCAAAGAATCGTCAAGATCGAAACCGAGGCTCCCAGCTAGATCTAAGGCTCCTTGGGAGTGGGGCGAATCAGCGTGCAACGAATTCGAATCAATAGCGTGACATCCTTCATGACCCGAAAGATTTCCTGTATATGATGGCGGTATTTGCTTTTTACTCAAATTAACTTCTGAACATAGCGCTGAAATTTCAGAAACTTTGCCTTTGTGGTTAGTTTTTGAGGGCGCATTGAGCGATTTCTGTTTCTTGGAATTTAAAAGATTTGAAGAACCGAATTCCATGATAGACATGTCATGTTCCTGAGATATCTCTCCGTCAGAGACTATGACAACTGGGTTTTGGCAGGACACGCTGCGATGAAAGTCCTGTGGAGCCGTGTCATCAAAGAGCTCAGAATCAACACTGCTGTCATGGCCTTTTATCTTTCGAGACAACATGCCATATCCTTGTTGTGAACTTTTGGGTGTGTCTATATCACAACAAGCTGCATCTCTTCCTAAAGTCCTGGAAGATACAACTGATGAAGTCTTTCTGATACTTTGATTGTCTTGAGAAAGACCTCGAATGTTGGGTCTAGTTGAAAATGTTTGCGCCCGATCTCTTGTTTGCGGAGGTAATAACATGACATTTGCCTGTCGCCTTCTTTTGATGTTTGACTCCGACTTGGATCTGTTGAGCTGCTGGTACCGGCGAGATGTTGACGTAAACTTGGAGACATCTCCGACGGTGATTGTGATGGCTGGGTGGATGAACACTGGAACACTCCGCGGAGAGATGTTTGAATCCGAACTATGAATCTCTCGTACTGTGATTTCTCGCCTCTCAAGATCCCCAATCTCTTCTGATAGACTTTTAGCTTCTGTAAAAGGAAGTGTATCTTTACTATTGTCATTTGTACTAACAGCTTTCAAGTTGTCATCTGTCTCGTCCTCATTTATTACGTATATGTTTGGAGATTGGTTTTCAGGGTTTAGTTTCTGAGCATCGTGGGATTCAAGCTCTTCCAAAGGTGGCGAACCCATCTGACGTTTCTTGAACTCTTGGAAACTTGGTATGTGCATCCTGTAATAGCTAGATCTCTCATGGCGTGTGGAAGACTGGTCAACTTTTCCTACATCTGAAAAACGTCGTCTCACGGTCGCTACCAAATCAGGACCGTCTGATGACATCAGTTGTTTCTCGCCATCTTTTGGGGAGGCATTGAAACCTACAAGAGAGGCAGCTTTTCTTAAAGGCCTCGGGTATCCTTCACTTGGGTTCGGGTTTATGCTGGCCCCAGTTCTATTCTCAAATCCAAGATCTAACGGAGGTTCAGAAATTTCTCCGGATGTGTTTGTACTATGTGTTACGCAATTAACTACTATGTTATTTTCTGCTGAGTTATGAGCCTCTGTACTGTCATGCGGTGCCCAGTGTGTGTCACGAGAACTTTGCAGTCTATCAGACATCGATACGCTCCTAGACAAGGAACACGATCCTTTAGGCGACGGGTCAGGACTCCCCCGCCCACTTCGCGGCGTTGCTTCACAGCTGGCATCTCCCACACTACTATCACTATCATTGTTGTTGTTGATATCTCCAATGTTCAGGAAGTGATTAATTTCCTCAGATGGTGCCTTGCTCAGGTCGAAATTCGAAAGCGCCTTTCGCATACCTTTCTTGTGCATCCTCAAAACTTTCCTCTCCAGGGTTTCTGCATGGCGAACCAGATGTTTTCTGAAGAGCTGGTTTGAGAGGAGACCATCCACCCTCTTGGACGCTTTCCTTTTCCCTATGGCCTCGCTCCGCGTGGACGTGACGCTAATGCTGGACATCCCGGAACTGATGGAACTCACCGAGTCGCTCCTGTGCAGCTTCCTGACGCTCAGAAGCTTCTCCGCAATCTCTGGCAGGATGCCTTCCCATTGGGACTTTGCTTCTTCGTGTTGCCTCGGGGAACCATGGAGCGTCTCCGTGCTTGAGCAAGAGTTCCTGTCCAGATCAGTTATACTGTTTTCTCCATTTTTATTAAAATTGTTCATAGTGTTAGAAATCATTTGATTTGGTTCCTCTGAGTCTGAATTATCATCTTTCAAAAAAGGGATGTTAGATGCGCCGAAATCATTCCGGTTTGAGTAAAGTATCCCTTCACTCTTATTGACATATTCTTCATTATCGCTCTGATGTATCGTATGCGATACCTTATCCATCTCCAAATTTCCCACCTCTAAACCAAAATACTCATGGTATTTTACATTGAAGTCGGTGTCCTCGGTTGTTATATTTAACGCAGGAACCGACTTATGTTTCTGCAACATCCAAATACCTTTGTGATCTTTCCCCTCTCTGCTTAGCTCCCTTTCTCTATCAGTCTTGAAAGTTTCTTTGCTATATTCCTTCAGCTGCTTGAATTTCTTCCCGGAGTTTTTGCCATCTTCCCCACCATCACGATTTACAAACTCATCTTCACTGCATACTATGAAAACAGATGTTTGGTGTAAACCAAGGTTTGGATGGTCGGTCAATATAGCTTTACCGTCAGGGGCAGACTGAGTGAACTCTTCTATCTGTGTGGATGAACCACTTGGCTCAGGAGATTGAGGCCATTCGGTAGTTATTTCTCTCTCATTTGCAGATTCTTCTCGATCGATTATGTCAGATGTCTGAATCAAATCGTTGTCGTTGACAGAAGGAGATTGTGGCTGCTGCAAACAAACAGGACCATCTTGAGAACAGATATTTGATTGCACTGAACAGGATCCATTATCCTCAGTAATTTGAGTGGATCCGTCGGAAAGTAGTTTCTGGTCTACAGAATTATACTCCGTTAGAGGTTGAGGTACAGTATTTTCCCCTTGAAACCCCTCCACAGAAATATCTGAAACCTGTGACCAATCTTTGTGTACGTTAGTCTCCTCTTGAAGACCAACATTAGCTTGAGCTTCCAAAACTGAAAAATTATCACATTCACTGTCAGTTACAGGTTGTTGCCTCTGTGAATCTTGATTATTATTGCCAAGATCATCGATTCTTCCATCCCCTGTAGACTTTGACTCATCAGCGTTATGTTCCGTGCTTTTGGTTATATTTTCATGCTTGGCATACACACTTGTTAATCTTTCAGGACTCTGTTCAAGACTTCGCGTCTTTTGTAGATGACTTCTCACAGCTTTTAGAGTCCGCCGCAGGTTTGGCGACATCCAGGGTAAAGAAGTATTATTTTCCTTCTTGATATCCTGGCTTTCATCGTCAGAAACGCTGTGAGGCTGATCTAGTGTTGGCTGATGCACTTCCGGTTCCGTATTGCATCTACTACGTTCCGGTTCCTTGTTGCATCCAGTACTTGTAGTAGAACTAATGTTATTTTCAAGCGCACCATCCTCAGAAATGTCTTCACTACATAAATCTTCACTTGGCAAAGCAGAGGCTTCAGATTGGCTCAAATACATACCTGAGACATGATGACAATTATTTTGATCTGTTACAATGTTAGTCTTTCCAGGACTCACGGATCCCAAGATTTCACTCGTGAGAGAATCTTTAGAATCACATCCGACGATAGATCGTTTGATAATTTGAAGTTGACTCAAGCCGATATCATCCGTTACGCCTTGAGATTCACCACATAAATCAGCACATGTATCTTCCTCATTAGAGGATCGAACGATGGTCGGTCTCTCACTAGTCTCGCATAGTTCCACGAATGTCACATTGTCTTCAAGATTTTTCGAGGAAGCTTGATCCTCGCACACATCTAAACCAACTCTACCACATCTTGAATCATCTGGAACGTCGCCGCAAGAGTATGCTCTTTCTTTTGTCAACCACAGACTTGGGCCTGGGATTGAGGAAGTATCCGGTGAAGTCAAGTGACCCCCAACGGGAACACAACCATAAGAGTCAGTAACGGAGGTGAAAGGTTTGTCGGCAGTGGAATCTGAACTCTCTGGTTCTGGATTGCTGAAGCTTTTGGATTTTGCATTTGATTCTAAAACAAGGAGTTCCTTTTCTTTGCTTAAAAGTGCTTCACTTGCGATCGAATGATCAGACAATTCGGATGTATTACCAGATCCTGAAGAGCCAATCACAGGCTCGCTGCGGTAAACGGTCATATCTTTCTTGTCTTTGAGTCCAGGCCTCTGTTTTTTCTTGTCTTTGCTCTTAGATGTGGCAAAACTCAGCAGGCTGGTCACGGACTCTCGCGCTCTCGTTGCGTGTAGTTTCCAGGGCGACTTGATCTTGGAAGAAATCTGCTGCTGTTTCCTTTGAGCAGATGCGACGGCAGAGGAGATCGAACGGAAGTCGATGTTACTGCTGTGGCGTCGCTCCTGGCGCCTGGAAAAAGAAGATCGGTCTGAGTAGCCCGGATGTGAAAGATTGTCAAGGTTTGACAAAGATAAGTCAAGAGCATCTGTGTTGATCCAAGCGTTCCTAGCGAAAGACGGAGGTTCCGCTAGGTCAGGCTCGGATGTCACGTCCGTGGTTGACTCCACTAAATCGTCTTGTGATTTTGAGGATGAGAGTTTACCCACGGAGCTTGTCCTGAAGAAGGTCCTAAAATCCGGCAAGTTGTTTCCCCTTCTAGGGGAAAAATTAGACGACGACGCCGTTTTTGGTCTGGGATAAAATTTTTCGACGACTGGTATACTCATCGAGAGCGGGGTGGAAGTTGGTGAGAGCATTTGGTTCCCAGTCAACACCAAAGGCTTTGGGTTGTTTTCGTCTCCACTTGCGTCTTTCTCTGCGGGACGAAAAGGGTCCATCGCAACAGGGTTTGGTAAGGCAGGAGATGAAGAATTTATCAACTCAAAAACTTCGCCTTCTGACAAAGAATCCTCGGCTGACCTCACGATAGCACGAGCCATCATGACAGAATTAGGATTATCCTCAACCTCATCATCACTGTCTGTTTCCTCATAAGAAAATCTTCCTTCGTCTTCAGTACCAAGATTATTGGATGCCGGAGAAAATTTTGCACTGAAAGTATCTGAATCATAACTTTTAAAGGGAGGTTTCTCTTTTTGAATTGATTCTACTTCACAAGTTTCACGTTGAAAGTCTTCAAAGTTAGAAGAAAAGTCACACGGGTCAATATCGGAGCCCTGCGCTTGTTGTGAACTATAATCACATCTTGAGATTGGGGAATTCCGATCTAAAGAGAATGGCTTGTTCTCCGACATAGAAGGAATATTCGTAACAACCACAGCGTTTTCACCTTCAACTTCTGAAAAACTTCCTACGGACCTGTGACTGGATATTCCAACACGTCCTCTTACTGTGGCTGTGTCTAGATATTCCAAGCTCTTCCATCGGGTGTGAGTTGAGTTGTGTTTGAGGTTTCCAAACTTGGCTGCAGATATCCTTGCTGCGTGCTTTGAAAACCTCCGGCATTCATCGGATTTCTCTGATTTGATGTCCTGTTCTGCTCCGTCCATATTCGAAATAGAGCTTTCTCTAAAGATTGGAGAGGAGATATGAGATATTCTGGATTCCTCTGTGTTATCAAGACTCTGGTTTTTATTCGTGTTATATGTAAAAGCTACATCAGCAGGTGCGCTGCCATCAGTAAGAGTTGCGTTACCTTCTGTTGAAACGTTCCCAGCAATTCTCCTCCGTATAAGTTTCCTACTATCACCAAGTTCTCCTATCTCTGTGTGTTGGAACCTCCCAAAATGTATGTTGCCTCTCCCAGCCGGTTTCTTCTGTTTCAGACTTTGATTTATGTCGTTTGCTCTCGGTGTCATGCCAGACCTCAAGTATTTCCTGCTCCGCTCTGGACTCTTGGCGGACTTCGGACATTCATAGTTCGAGCGGCTGGAGATGGTCCTGCTCATACAGGTGACAGGTGATATTATCCAACAAAGCGGAAGCTCCTTTGGGAATTTTCGCGTCGTCTGCGGCATTGATCAAAACATCCTCGTCGCTAGAAGCCGAGACATCGTTGCTAAAGCTCTGGTCAACAGATTGTGCAACGTCAACCTGCTAAAGCTCTGGTCAACAGATTGTGCAACGTCAACCTGCTAAAGCTCTGGTCAACAGATTGTGCAACGTCAACCTGCGAAGCTCTGGTCAACAGATTGTGCAACGTCAACCTGCGAAGCTCTGGTCAACAGATTGTGCAACGTCAACCTGCGAAGCTCTGGTCAACAGATTGTGCAACGTCAACCTGCGAAGCTCTGGTCAACAGATTGTGCAACGTCAACCTGCGAAGCTCTGGATTCACCCGCACTCACTGCACAGCTATCGGCGTCCACATTGCCAGCAGCACTGGTCAGGCATTCCATATCATCAAGTCCCCAAAGTTCAGTCCACCATCTCTGCTATTCCTTTTGATATTTTCTAGTGTCAAACCCGGGCAATATTCTGTCATGGGAAATGTCAAAGTTGTTCAGCAGACCCAGAAGTAGTCATGTTTATGTTGCGATGATTTTCGGCGAGAATTAACAAAATGGCATCTCCCTTCAAACATCCTGAGCTCGGGAAATGTCAGTCGCTGCAGAATAGAGTGAAAATATCAAATTGTAAAGGCTGCGCTTAGAGGTGGAAAAAAAAGCAGATATGAGATGAGAATACACGAACAATAAAGCCAAGCAGATCAATTAGGAAACAGAATAAGGGACAATGATAATGTAAGGTGTAAATATTTCATAACCAATATAGCTGGTACACTTCGCATGGTTTTTTCTCAGTTTCTGAGTGAATTATTTTTCTTTGACAGACTGTCTATCTCTTTTTCGATCTCTATGCCAACCTTCATGGGTGTATGTATTTCGTTATTTTTCCTCTTTTTTTACCTAACCTGTATAATTCCCCTCTACCCTCTACTCTCTCTCTCTCTCTCTCTCTCTCTCTCATCTCCCTCTGCTGGACTGTTATCTTTGTTTCGATCTATATCTCAACCTTTACGTGTTTAGCTCTCTAATTTACGCTTCGTCTCTGTGACCTAAGTTGTTTGTATCCCCTGTACTCTTATTCTCCATCTCTCTCTCTCTCTCTCTCTCTCTCTCTCTCTCTCTCTCTCTTTCTCTCGCTCTCTCTCTCTTTCTCTCTCTCTCTGTGTGCCTCCTCTATATCTTTTAATCTCTCTCAACTGTCTTATTGCGTTAAACCTTTTAAAGCTAAGGGACTCAACCTGTCCCCAAGAAACGTATTTGATGCGTTGTAAAATGATCTTCGTAACAGCTTCTCGCTATGTGACTTAGGCAAGACAGCAATCACTTTGACTTTACACGATAATCTTAGACCTAGAAGCCAGGGCAGAGTGGAGGGGCAGCCTTACTCAGGACACGATCTTACTTTGACAACGGTATAAACAAAGAGATTATCGGATTGAGATAATCCCCAGGATGAGTCTGTGGTAATCGGTGAAAGGAGAAAATCTGCTGACCAATATTCTTTATGGGAGAGAGAGAGAGAGAGAGAGAGAGAGAGAGAGAGAGAGAGAGCGAGGGAGGGAGAGAGAGAGCGAGGTAGAGAGAAAGAGGGAGGAAGAGAGAGGGAGGGAGAGAGAGAGGGAGGGAGAGAGAAAAAGAGAGAGAGAGCGAGAGAGAGAGAAAGGGAGAGAGAGGGAGGGAGAGAGAGCGAGGTAGAGAGAAAGAGGGAGGAAGAGAGAGGGAGGGAGAGAGAGAGAGGTAAAGAGAGAGAGAGGAAGGGAGTGAGAGAAAGAGAGAGAGAGAGCGAGAGAGAGAAAGGGAGAGAGAGGGATGGAGAGAGAGAGGGAGGGAGTGAGAGAAATAAGAGAGAGAGAAAGAGAGAGAGAGGGAGGGAGTGAGAGAAAGAGAGAAATATTGAGAGACGGAGGGATGGAGTGAGAGAGGGAGGAAGAGAGAGAAAGAGAGGGAGGTAGAGAAAGAGGGATGGAGAGAGAGAGGGAGGAAGAGAGAGAAAGAGAGTAGGGAGAGAGAGAGAGATAGAGAGAGTGAGAGAGACATAATAGGTGTGTGTTTACATTAGCGGATCGGAAATAAGCTTGATTTGGACTCTCGGTCTGCCCAGCTTTTTAAAATTTTATTTCCTGAGCTTGCGATAAACAAGGAGTCATTCTCTCTTTATAGTCAGAATATTTCAGGCAATATTGTATGAGTCAAGGCAATTACGTGCATATGATATCATATGGCAAGCAGCAAAAAAACAAACAAAAAACAAACAAACAAAAAAAAACAACAACAAACAAACAAACGGTTCTAGTGAATACAGCAGAAACTATGAAGTGTCTAAATAGCAAACCTCGAGCTATGTCTAGCTTTAAACTATAATTATAAATTGATTTGAGAGTGAAAAAAAAAAGTATGGCGAATAACAAAACACAGAGATAGCAATTATGAAAAAATTTGGCTTGGACTTGCCCCATCGGAACCGGTCATCGTAGTCCCATAGATCCTGCATCCCCTCCCTCCAAAAAAAAAAAAATAATAATAATAAAAATAAAGGAGACAACATATAGACATGAATTTTCTCACATTCTTCACATTTTTTTTTCAGACAGAAAAAATGAAATAATAAACAGAAGACCACCTTGAGCATTCAACGCTTCGGTGCTGCAAAAAAAGAGGAACATTAATTTTTGACATATTACTTGACAAATAATGGCTGAATTTTCATTGACCTATTAGGACAGAACGAGTCTTATATGCATCAGGAGCAAGGCCCAAAAATATATTATAGAATAGTTCAGAACCATTTTTAGCTAATAAAAAATTTTGTGAAAACAATTAAGGCCAAAGTTATTCTGGCTTGGTCTGTTTGATTGAGTATTTGATATGAACTGTCCACAAAGTGCTCATAGAGTTCAACTGGTTGTGAAAATTAAGGCCAAAGTTATTCTGGCTTGGTCTGTTTGATTGAGTGTTTGATATGAACTGTCCACAAAATTGCTCATAGAGTTCAACTGGTTGTGAAAAAGGCTCACAGAGTTTTGAACGCTAAGCTGACAGTTCCGGAAGATATTATAGCACAGGGTTTAGCCTCGATCAGGCACACTTTTATATCCTTTTTTGCCTCAAAAAAAAATTAGAATCACAAAGTTCAATTGAATTCTTGGAAGTCTTTTCGCCCTCAGTCTGATGCAAAAAATATGCCTACACACATTAATGTGATAGCGCATGCATTGTGCAATGCACATATACATAAGTCAAAAAAACTGGCAACAGTCTTTGATATTACTCCTCCATAACATACTTTGTGCATTGTTAATCATTAACCCTTAATCTTTGGCTTGCGCAAGTAATTAATTGCACTGTCCGCTGGCAGATCTAACCTTGTTGTTGTTTGATCGGGCCAGTTCTACAGAGAATATTGTACAAAAACAATGGTCACAGCAGTTGTTGGCACAAAACGCAATGCCTCATTAGTGTGGTAATGAGTTAATCTAGCGAGAAGCGAGCAGGGCTCGAATTTTTGTTGTCATAAAATCGGTGGCATTAGGCTGACATGGAAAAGTTAACTAGAAAGCTTTGAGAAATCTTCAGTATGGGAAAATCATAGAAGATTGATATTACAGTTCTTTGCCGACTTCAGCCATTCTTTTTTTTTTTAATTATTTTTTAAAGGGAAGTCTTTTATGACTAGTTCCTTTAAAAAATATATTCAGCAAAATTTTGAACTTTTTAAAGTTTTCACTTTCTGTCAAAGAAGTATCAAGAATAATTGTACACAAATCACGAAAGTAATTGTAATCATGGGAAAATCACTGGTCACCAGTTTACATCTATACTGAAGCTGATTACAGGGACAACTTTGTGTTTTATCTTTTTTTTACCAACATGACCTGAACATGTATATGTTGACAATACTACTGCCAGGTTTTCTAACGTACAACCCATAAACGAGTTTAGGAACAGTTTTTTTACAACATAACCTGGCATTGTGGCAACCTCTAAATCACACTGACTTGTAGTCACTTCCAAGAACAATTAGATCTACTGAAACACCATCACCTTCTAGGTTTTTACGAATAGTTTTTATACAGCATAACATGGCATTGTGGTGACCTCAAGATCTTAATCACACTGACTTATCATCACTTCCAAAGAAAGTTAGATCGACAGAAAGACTTTCCGCGTCCGAGTTTTTTCCTAACGGTTTTTATACAACAAAACATGGCATTGTGGCGATCATTAGATTTTTTTTAGTTGAATAATAATAATAAAAAAAATACAAAAAAAGGTAAACAAACGTTTAAAAGCCGTGTTTCTTTCATCTCCTGTTATAGTACTAAGTAGTTGCTCTAGTAACAGCCACACCACAATTCAATCGGCCGTCAAAACTGATTTAGTGGGGAATAAGATTGTTACAGCAATGTCAGCTTAGCGTAAATGCTGTTTTCTGTTCTATTTACACTTTCTCTTGTAAGCTAGTGAAACAAAACATCATAGCTAAAATTGGAAAACAGCTCATTCTGTATTTTTGAATTCTGCTTTTAAGATGTTTCAACACGCATATTTAGAAGGTTATGGATTCCCGACAAAAGAATATAAAATCAATAACATGCTTATACCTTTGACAGCACTGTTGTAATGCTTCATTACGTTTATTCAGAAAACATTGTAAAGGCCTACAGGATGTGGTTATGGTAGCACAAAACGTTTATCTACCTAGCCTATCTTTAGAGTAGTATACTATAGTCGATTATTCAAATGGAACATTCAAACAGTTGCATCGTGAACGATACAAACTTGGCCAAAAGATCATAATCATGTTGATGGAAGAGTGTGTATAGCACGCCTGAGGAGGCAGTGAATGCTAAACAAAAGTGAGGCCAAAAAAAAAAAAAAATAGAGAAATACAGATAACGAAAGAGAAACAGAGGGAAGGAGAATGAGGGCGTGAGCGAAAGAGAGAAAGAGAGAATACGAAAAGGAAGCTAGTTGGGGGGAGAAAGCGCACAACTTGATTTTAAGAGGATGAAAAAAAAAACACAACCAATATTACTCCAAATAAATATTTTGACTTTACAGTTTTCGACTTCTTGGTGGCTCTGTACACATTGGGCGCATAGGTTAACAAAAGAGCGAGTGAGAGAATAAGAGAGAGAGAGAGAGAGAGAGAGAGAGAGAGAGAGAGAGAGAGAGAGAGAGAGAGAGAGAGAGAGAGAGAGAGAGACAAAGGAGTGAGAGAGGGAGAAAAAAAAAAGGGGGGGGGGGAGAAATGAACCGGCAGAGAGGGAAAGAGATATATTGAGAGAAAGGAGAGAGATAGAGAGAAAGAGAAGTGGATAGAAAGAGATAAAGAGAGAGGGGGAGAGAGAGAGAGGATTTTATGCTTGCTTCTTATAAATCGTTTCTGATAATCACAACTAGGATAATGATAATAACAACGGAATCTATTACAGACAGTGGTAGTTAAGCATCATAAAAACCACAAGAACTCACGTGACTCAATCGCGTCTGAAACGTTCTTTACAGCAATACAATTAGTATCTCGTCATCAGTTTAAGCACTGTTGGATACCGGTCATTTCGGTGCCTGTCGTGTATTACCATTGTCTCGGTGAAGTAAAAAAATTGTTTAAAGCCTGAAGCGTTATCCACAGCAATAAAATTAGTGTCTCGTCATCAGTTTAAGCACTGTTGGATACCAGCCATTTCGGTGCCTGTCGCGTATTACCATTGTCTCGGTGAAGTAAAAAAATTGTTTAAAGTCTGAAGCGTTATCCACAGCAATAAAATTAGTATCTCGTCATCAGTTTAAGCACTGTTGGATACCAGCCATTTCGGTGCCTGTCGCGTATTACCATTGTCTCGGTGAAGTAAAAAAAAATGTTTAAAGTCTGAAGCGTTATCCACAGCAATAAAATTAGTATCTCGTCATCAGTTTAAGCACTGTTGGATACCAGCCATTTCGGTGCCTTTCGCGTATTACAATTGTCTCGGTGAAGTAAAAAAAAATTAAAACAAACATGGATAAAAAAGTATCACTTACCTTAAAAATTACAGGCCTAACCCATCGGCCGAGCACCAATAAGTTGAACAGAGA
>JAWDGP010003764.1:417500-452979 GCA_033675545.1 Elysia crispata
ATTTAGTGAGCAACGCATGATTGGAATAATGAATATTCAAATCAAAAAATTATTTTATGGCTATATGACGATAGCAACTTGAAAACAAGCGGCCCTTGTTTCGGGGTAGACATTATAATTTCGACCTATACTCTCTTTCTTTATATATATAAATATATACATTTTATCTGTTTATCTATCTTTCTATCTATTTATAATTCTTTCAATCTATATCACTATTTATCTATCTATCTAATTATCTTTCTAACCATCTCTCGATCTATGAGTTACTGTATCTGTCTATCTATTTATCAATCAATCAATCTATCTGTCCATCTATCTATCAGACTAACTATCCATCTTTCTATATGTTTATCAATCTTCCAATCCATCTCCCTATTTATTCTGTCTATACAGGACCTGTATATTTGTTGAGGATTTGCCTATCTATATCTTAATATAAAAAACCATTTATCTTTACCATTTCAACTTTTTTTTTTCTTAATTTCCTAGTTATATTCACTGAAAATTCTTCTGCCTGTTTACAAATATGTCCACCTGTTGTCTTTACTTATTTGATTTTCCTCCTGTCTGTCTCTAGCTTTCTCTCTCTCTCTCTCTCTCTCTCTCTCTCTCTCTCTCTCTCTCTCTCTCTCTCTCTCTCTCTCTCTCTCTCTCTCCGATCCTTGTCCGTTATTTTTCTATGTTGATTTCTGCCCATTTTTGTCCTACTTTTGTCGCAGCACGACTGCCTATAGTATTCACCAATTGAAAGCTGACTTTACCTTTTCTCTTTCTGTCTTCCCATACATCATACGGTATTTGCTGGTCTCCTATCTTATCTATATCTGAATGAAGTGAACACTAATCTCTTCTACCAGCTCTTCTGTTTACTTATCATTCAATATCCACAAAAAACGGCTATTGTCAAAGAGAAAATAATAAAAAGGATTTTTCCGTGGGAATCAGAAAGCGGAACTTTCCCAAACTCTACGCTTCTTTTCCCCTTCCTTCCCTTTTAATAATTTATTTATTTACATTTTTTTTTGGGTCAATGTTTTTTGTTGAATATTCTTCTAGTGGGTCGGTGCTTAACTTGATTCTTTTTTTCTTCTTTTGTGTTAAATGTCACTCGGATGGCCTCTTCAAGCAGACGTCTCAGATTAATCCAGAAAACGGAATGTGTTTTCTGAGAACTAACCTAACGAGCCGCTAGCCAGGCAAATTGTATATATATATATATACATATTTTTTTTTTCTATTGCAAAACTTTGTTCTTAAATAACTTAAAAAGAAAATCCGCAAACTGTGCTTCAGTTGATAAGAAGAGAGTACAGCAATTCGCCGTAGAGAAACAGGCATGGAGAAGTCTGTCTTCGTTCTCAAGTAAGGCTGTAATTCTATCGATCCTATAAAACAATTTTTCATACCGTTAGTGCTCTTTGAATTCATACTATATGCATATCAATCATCATCACAGACAATTTAAAGCTATTGTTTAGCATAAACAAGTATGTCATCTTCCTATTATGTCTATGCAATTAAACAGTCACGCACTCATTTCAGCGAAGGTTAAAAACGTAAAAAAATATCAACGCCTTGAAAAATGAAGTACATAATAATACATGAACTGAATGGATGCTTTGGAAGAAAAAATAATCGGAGTGGTTATTGCTGTAGTAGTAGTAGTAGTAGTAGTAGTAGTAGTAGTAGTAGTAGTAGTAGTAGTAGTAGTAGTAGTAGTAGTAGTAGTAGTAGTAGTAGTAGTAGTAGTAGTAGTAGTAGCAGCAGCAGTAGCAGCAGCAGCAGCAGCAGTAGTAGTAGTAGTAGTAGTAGTAGTAGTAGTAGTAGTAGTAGTAGTAGTAGTAGTAGTAGTAGTAGTAGTAGTAGTAGTAGTAGTAGTAGTAGTAGTAGTAGTAGTAGTAGTAGTAGTAGCAGTATTATTATTATTATTATTATTATTAGTAGTAGTAGTAGTAGTAGTAGTAGTAGTAGTAGTAGTAGTAGTAGTAGTAGTAGTAGTAGTAGTAGTAGTAGTAGTAGTAGTAGTAGTAGTAGTAGTAGTAGTAGTAGTAGTAGCAGTATCAGCAGCAGCAGCAACTGTAGTAGAAATTATAGTAATAGTAATGTTTTTAAGAATCTTTTGTTTCTGCTTTGAAGTTTCCAAATTAATTTTGCTCCTCTGCGGGGCTAAAAAAATCTAACTGTAAACTAAATTAATGCATAACGTTAATACATTAAAGTTATCCAAGAGGAATAACTGTTTGTTGACAAATTTCAACATCTAATTGAGCTGCAAGCTTACCTGCACTTAATAATCTTAAAACCACCCCTACGGAGAAAGCTAAGTCTCCAACAAATTAGATGTGTGCACAGTTTCAATTCTTGTTTCAGAAACAGATAATCCTTAGCCGTGAAATTCCCTTCTTCTTTGCTCCACAGTGTTGACACTCGCTGAAGAATGCGCCGAGTCTCACACTAATGAGTGAAAGCTGATATGAGTCAAACTGTGTACCACGAGTTGGTCCCCGATTAGGGGGGGGGTGACTAGGCCCCTGTAGACTCGTGGTCAGGCTCTGTTGGCAGACGTGAGGATAAAGTCTGGTTTGTGAAGCACCTCTAGGGGGTCGGAAGTCTGATCAATACAGGCCTGTGAGGTATGAAGTGTGTCTAGATATAGCCCTGGGGATGCTGATAGTACTGCTAGTGATAGTAGTAGTAGTAGTAGTAGTAGTAGTAGTAGTAGTAGTAGTAGTAGTAGTAGTAGTAGTAGTAGTAGTAGTAGTAGTAGTAGTAGTAGTAGTAGTAGTAGTAGTAGAAATAATGATAGTCATAGTAGGAATAAGAGCAGCAGCAGCAGCAGCAGCAGTAGTAGTATTATTAGTAGTAGTAGTAGTAGTAGTAGTAGTAGTAGTAGTAGTAGTAGTAATAATGATAGTCATAGTAGGAATAGGAGCAGCAGCAGCAGCAGCAGCAGCAGCAGCAGCAGCAGTAGTAGTAGTAGTAGTAGTAGTAGTAGTAGTAGTAGTAGTAGTAGTAGTAGAGTAATAATGATAGTGATAGTAGTAGTAGTAGTAGTAGTAGTAGTAGTAGTAGTAGTAGTAGTAGTAGTAGTAGTAGTAGTAGAGTAATAATGATAGTGATAGTAGGGATAGGAGCAGTAATCGAAGTAGAAGCAGAGGCAATAAGTCCTAATTTCACTTTTGTCAAAAAAAGAAAAAGAATCAAAATATTATGTACTCTCGACGGCTCCGTGCAAGAATAAAAAAATATTTACGTATTTAGGCGAGTCTTGCAGCACAAATTAATATTTTTGTACTGTATTTGTAAGATTTATGATGAAAAGTCCATAGTTTTTATCCGAATACGATCACGAATACAGCTTTAAAAATTTCAGCGATAAAAGAGATGCAGGTCAAAATGATCTAGAAATTAATAATAGTGCAGGTATCCGATTTTTATCGTTATTCGATTCTAGCATGAAGCCATCCCATTAATCTTTTCATTTTTGATCAATATCTCGAGACATTCACGTGCATTTCTGTCACGATTACTTAAAGCGAAAGAGAAAGCAGAGTTGGGTTCGGAAAAATCCGATCATTTTCTTAAGGTGCATGGCATAAGCCCGCCTTCGTGACAGTTTCTGTCAGAAAAAAAAGTTAATCATCCTTAAAAAAATTAGATTGATTGTAAAGATTTTAATATTATTGCTTCTCCATACACTTGTAGGGCCTATAAGGTAAATTATTTATTGTCTACTTTTATGTTCTAAGTTTTATTTTCAATAACTCGAAAAGAAATTTTTACATCCTCATAAATTAAAAAAAAAACCCAACTAATGTCAATTCTATTTTTTCAAAGCGATCGATAACACTAAAAGTTCCGTGACTTATAAACAGCTGGGCTCCATGTTTCGTTTCACAGCTTTCCTTAGGCAACGCCCTGGTCGTGCAACAAATATCAATAACTCAAGTGGAACGCTTTGAATATGCACTTCACAGAATACTTAGTCTAGGCTAGACTTTCTGTTTCATATTCAATAATTTACAATGTTCGCACAATGCATAGAGACAATTGGCTAATATGTAGATAGGAATTCATGAATTGACTTAAGTTTAATATGAATATTGACCTTTTCAATTCTATTTTTCCACAACACATGAAAAGAATGCGAATACAAAGCTAATTTTGCTAGGTTCAAACCTATTTATGGATCATCTTATGTTGTCATACAGGTTTATATAAATGCGCATTTGTGAATTCCCGCAAGAAAGTGCATCTTTAGGTACTTTTTTGCGTTAACATAGTTATAGCCTTTTAATAAGCATTTAAAAAGATTGTAAAGTACATTTGAAAACTAGAATCAACTAATTTTCCTTAATGGAGAGTTTTCTGATTAACCAAAAACTCTTAAAAAATATAAATAAATTAATACATAAAATACTACTACTACTACTACTACTACTACTACTACTACTACTACTACTACTACTACTACTACTACTACTACTACTACTACTACTACTACTACTACTACTACTACTACTACTACTACTACTACTACTACTACTACTACTACTACTACTACTACTACTACTACTACTACTACTACTACTACTACTACTACTACTACTACTACTACTACTACTACTACTACTACTACTACTACTAGATCTAGAGGAGGCAAACCACTGGGTTTATGTAAGTAAGAATTATAAGAGCTAGAATTTTAGGTAGTGCTCAGCAGTGGTTAGGGTAAGATTTTTAAGTGAAAATGACCGAAAATACTTGAATTGGTGGGATTAGAGCCATCGATTTATAGATGCCTCGGCACCCATCACCTTGCCATTCAAAGAGAACATAGCTTATACCAATACAAAGCAAGATTGCAAGTCACTCAGGTAGGCTTAGTAAATACCTTCACCATGAAACTCTCTATAGGGAGCTTTGCAGCGTATTGGTATAAGCTATGTTCTCTTTGAGTGGCAAGGCGGTGGGTGCCGAAGCATCTATAAATATCATTTCTGTAAGCACAATGTGTAGACCACTGCTACCCTCCCCACACACACACACACACACACACAAGGAAAAAGTTTTTTCTATTATTTCTGTAGTAGCCTCTTGAGTTAACTTGTATAATCCCACTGTGATAGGTGTCGAGTTCTTGAAAAATGACTTGTAAAGCATCAAATTATCTACAAGTTCTTCAATATTATCGACACATAGCAGTTAAATCTGATCATCTTTATTCTGAATATGATAGAAATAGGAAAACTTCAAGCTGGTGGTGTGGTTAGCTTTTCAGTAAGAACAGGTAGCTATTTACAGATCCTTTTAAACATCCATTACCATGCAGGTTAAAAAAATGCGCATTTGTTAGGAATTCCCGCAAATCCGCGCACTTTTACGCCCTTTTTTTTTCGGGAATTCATAGTCCTTATAAGGGTTGAAAGGAGATAAAAATAGATTTGGAAAGTACAGAATTGGTTCTCAATACGCACCTTACTCATTTTTTTTTATATCCTTATCTTTTTCAATGTCCTCTTCCCACTCCTCTGTCAGTCTTTCCCCTCGGTTTGTCTCCAGATTCAATTTCTATTCCCCCGCTTTTCTCCATAAGTCAGATCTGGTTGACAGTCTTATCTCTCTATCTCCCCTCCCACACACAAATTCCCCCCATTTCCTCTTTCTTTTCTCATTTTTTCCTCCCGATTCAATTTCTACTCCTCTGCTCTTCACAGTAAGTCATATCTGGTTGGCAGTCTTGTCTCTCTCTCTCTCTCTCTCTCTCTCTCTCTCTCTCTCTCTCTCTCTCTCTCTCTCTCTCTCTCTCTCTCTCTCTCTCTCTCTCTCTCTCTCTCTCTCTCTCTCTCTCTCTCTCTCTCTTCCCGCCCTCTCCTCTCCCCTCTCCCTTTCTCCCTTTCTCCCTCTTTTCTCATTTTTTCCTTCCGATTCTTCCCCGCTCTTCACCGTAAGTCATATCTGGTTGACAGTCTTATCTCTCTATCTCCCCTCCCACACACATACTTCCCCTCCCTCCCCACCCCAACACCTCCCCCCCCCCCCCCCCCGGACTAGGAGCAACCTAGCGTATCGTCTGTTAGTTCAGGTCTCCTCTCGGAATCCGACAAATCGCATTATCGACACGCTCCGCCGATCAGCAAGTATGGCGGTCATGCCGGACAGACACTGACCACACGTCGAGCTGACCAGTGTGGCCCAGTGATCAGCGCGCCGGATTTGATATATCCTCGAACCAGCCATTTGGCTGCTGTTTTATCTAGATAGAGGATCGTAGTAGTTTTATACCTCTTAACGACAGCTTTCATTGAATTACTCTTAAAAAATAAGGAAGATTCGTTTCATTATTTTCTAGGTTCCCTGAACGCGACCGCTTGTAAATAGAAGTGCTTGGTGAATAAGATTTCTTTGTGAAGCATATTTCAGGGAGAAGCAATACTTGGATACTGAATTAGCTTTGAAAACCTTTAAATAGGTTTATGTGAAGATTGAATTTGCACCTATTAAATAAATCCAACAGCTTTGCCTCTTTTATGTGTGTAAAATGTTTTCTCGGCTAAACTAAGAAAAGAATTGACAACTGAAACAACTTTGTGGCAAAGACCGAATTCAAAATCTAATCATAAGATTCAAAACTTGAAAAGCGCACTGCGCAAGATAGCTCAGTAGGTAGAATGTTGAACTGTCAAAAAGGAAGTCCAGGCTCGATTTTTTAACTTGTGAGATTGCATTCCATATAATCAGGTCTACCATTGGCTTGCCAGTAAGCCATCGACTCCAGTGTAAGAATCTTCGAAATATAAAACTAACCATGAGCCTGGGAAGCGTGTTGTGGTGTTGTGGTGTGTCATCAAATAATGCAAGGCTGTCATGATCTAGCTTGAATCAAGGGGCGACAAGGGATGATCTTACAGCACAACTAACACAGATAAACTGTGATCCTAACGGTTTTTTGTTACATATCTTCTTTTGTTGTTTATGTACTACACACGCACCACTCTCTTTACCGCCTCTTTCTTCATTGACTAGTCGCCTTTTCTATTAACTCAAACGTCGATTTTGGGTTTTAATATTAAAAATAATCTGGTACCCCGGAGCTGAGTAGCCTTTTAACCTCGAATTTTGTTTTGAGTTTATAGAAATTTATCACGTAAGGGACTTAGTGACCACTCTCTTAAGTGGTGTGGTGCAGAATTCCAACAGGAAAAGAAGTGAGTGTCGTAGATAGATAGATAGATAGATAGATAGATAGATAGATAGATAGATAGATAGATAGAGATAGAGATAGATAGAGAGATAAATAGATACGAAGAAAGAGAGAGAGAGAGAGAGAGAGAGAGAGAGAGAGAGAGAGAGAGAGAGAGAGAGAGAGAGAGAGAGAGAGAGAGAGAGAGAGAATGAAGAGAGATAAAAAAGAAAGCGAGCGAAAGCGGTAGAAAAGAGAAAGAGAGGGAGGCAGCGAAAAATTAAAGAGAAAGAAAAAGAAAGGGCAAGAAAGAGAGAAAGAGAGAGAGAGAGAGAGAGAGAGAGAGAGAGAGAGAGAGAGAGAGAGAGAGAGAGTGAGAGAGATGGAGATAAGCAGAGAAAGAAAAACGAATAAAGGGTGAATATCGGAGAGACAGAACGATATAGAGTAGACATAAATGGGTCAAACAAGAAGTCCTTTCCCCTTTTCTCCTCAACCTTACCTCTACTCCCCTTCCCTCCCCCCTCTTTCCTCCTCCCCCTCTTCAACCCTTAAAAAAGCCTCAGAAATCTCCCCCCTCCCCCCCCTCCTCCTCTACAAACCTCATCTGACTCCACATCCACAGAAACTGGGCCAGGCCCTGAGGTCTCCATTGATGTCACTAAACCCTCCCATCTCCTCCCATGATCCTCTTCAGCGACTCAAACTCATCCTCTTTGCCGTTGCTAGCGGCCCTCACAGACTAAAATTTCTCCCAACGCATACCAAAAGGTATCAACTCATGACGCAATAAGTGTTAGAGCACGATTTTTTATTCATCGGCAGCAACTAAAAATTTTAACATAATTTACCACTTTCCTTCTTCTCTCTCGCGTGTAATTCACGTTAAGCTTTCTCTACTGACAGCTGGAGTCTATTTTTATGACTACGTTTGGCTAAACTGCTATTATCGCTTACAATAACAAAACATGATAAAGATTTATTTAAGGAAATGATTAATGGAATAAAAAGTAACGAATAACGATATAAAAAAAACCCATAGTATTAGTATTAATATTGATGATGGAAACAATGATTACAAAGAAAATAATAATAATAATAATAATAATAATAATAATAATAATAATAATAATAATAATAATAATAATAATAATAATAATAGTAATAATAATAATAATAATAATAATAATAATAATAATAATAATAATAATAATAATAATAATAATAATAATAATAATAATAATAATAATAATAATAATAATAATAATAATAATAAAATGATAATAGTAATAATAATAATAATAATAATAATAATAATAATAATAATAATAATAATAATAATAATAATAATAATAATAATAATAAGAAGAAGAAGAAGAAGAAGAAGAAGAAGAAAAACGATAATGATGATGATGATGATGATGATGATGATGGTGTTGCAGATGATGCCAAGGTACATTTGGTACCACAGCAAAGTCACTATTTGTTTCACTTACCCAAATTATGTCTTCATGTAAGTACACTTCAAATATGATGTTAGACACATCCATCATGAAGGAAAAAGATAACTTGCAACCACTCTACATTTGATTTCTACAATCAACATCAACACAAAAAAACAAACAAACCCAAAACCAACATTTTATTATTCTAAAAAAAATCCTTACATGTTGCACAGCTGTCGTTCTAGTCCAAATTAATCAGTTAAAATTAAAACTGGTACGATTTGTAGAGACCAGATAATATCAAAGAAAACAAAAAAACAAAACAAAACAAAAACAAAACTTTACAGAGCTAAGTCACGAGATGTTGCGATCTAGCTTAGATCGATCTAGATCGTGATCCTCTTTATAGGACAGACGGTGGCTGATCACAGATCGTCGATACAGATCGATGCTAGTGCGATATCGATCTGTAGATCCTCTCTTTCTATACGACGACGTTTTCATCTCTTTTGTCATCTTTCTATCATCACCCTTGCACTTTGAACTCCCGCCTCGTTTTGGAGATCTTAATATTCAACGTAACGGATTCTCTTTTGTTGTTTTTGTTGTGGCTGCTGTCATAGTTTCTTGTTTCTTTTACTTCTGCTGATGCTGTTTTTTCTTTAAGGTGCTGTCGTCGTTGTTGTCGTTGCTGTTGTTATTAAGAGACAGAGACAGAGACAGAGTGAGAGAGAAAAAGAGAGAGAGAGAGAGACAGGGAGAGACAGACAGAGACAGACAGAGACTGAGAGAGAGAGACAGAAAGACATAGACAGAGAGAGAGATAGAGAGAAAGAGAGAGACAGACAGAGAGACAGGGAGAGACAGACAGAGACAGAGAGAGACAGAGAGAGACAGAGGCGGAGACAGAGAGAGACAGAGAGATAAAGAGAAAGAGAGAGAGACAGAGAGACAGGGAGAGAGACAGAGAGAGATAGAGAGAAAGAGAGACAGAGAGACAGGGAGAGAGAGACAGACAGAGACAGAGAGAGACACAGAGAGAGATATAGAGAGAGACAGAGAGAGACACAGTGAGAGAAACAGAGAGACAGAGAGAGACAAAGAGATAGTCAAAGACAAAGGCAGAGAGAAAGACATAGAGAGAGAATCAGAGAGAGAGAGAGAGACAAAGAGAGAGAGAGAGACACAGTGAGAGAAACAGAGAGACAGACAGAGAGAGAGAGACAGAGAGAGAGACAAAGAGATAGTCAAAGACAAAGGCAGAGAGAGAGACAGAGAAAGACATAGAGCGAGAGACAGAGAGACAGAGAGAGACACAGAGACAGACAGATAGAGAGAGACAGAGAGACAGACAAAGACAGAGAGCTAAGATAAACATGTTCCCTGAGATTGCAGAAAGCCGTTCATCCGTTTGGGATCGTCTGCCCAAACCTCCACATCTTGTAACAAACGCCCTTGAACCTTATGGCATGAACACCCGAAACTAAACCAGTTTCCCGTAGATCTATTTGGAGCCAAGGGAAATAATACTCTGAATATCATAACTTATGAAGTTAAAAAAAAAAATCTGTGGATTGTAAGCCTTGTTTTGGATTAAGCTGGATAGTTCTACTGATTTCATTAACGTACAAATCCGGCTTTCTTCATATTTATACTGATATAATTTATATTGTTTAGAAAAATTAAACTCAGAAAAAAAAGAATTGGTAAACGGAATCATACTCGATCGATTTTTTGCTCTGTCAAAGTTTCTTTTTTTAGCTTCCTGATAATTATCCATTAAAGTGTGCCCTTTTTGAAAAGAAAAAATAAGGATATAATTGATATGTTGAAGGGATTATAACAACAAAGCAAGTGTAAAAAAATTATAGTAATTAAAAAAAGAAAAAACAAACAAATACAAAATTAAATATCCCAAATCTCAAGATCAATTTTTGTTTTTCTTCCATCATTGACAATTTGGGGCTTTGGAAACTATCTACCATCCTTCAGAATTGTGGCACAAGTAAATATTTCTCAAACACCTTAATTCACAAAACGCCATCTTTAAATCTTTTATAAAATTATTGAAGCTCAATCTTCTTTTTTTCAGTAGAGCTTAGCACTATAACAGTTTCTGTTCTCACAGCTTTATCATGTACCGCTGCTGAAGCCATAATGTGGATACTTAGATTAGAACCTACACCACAGCATGCTACGCAGAACAAGACAAAAAATTCAAAGTATTTCACGTTCACTTTTACATACTGGTTCTCTAGACTTCCATTCCAGCATACAGAAATTTTATACCGAATGTCGAGATAATCAAACCTCATGTGTTTTTCATATCTTTATTTCATAATTATGTAGAAAGGTCGGTTTATTTTTAATTATTGTAACATTTGCAACAGCCAGGAATCTCTATCAAGGTCACATTGACAATGGAGGCATCCCGCACCACAGCTGACGTGTAGGTATTCTTCTGATAACACGTACAGTATGGACAGTTTCTCACTTGGCTGAGTCGAGGTGGGGGGAGGGGGGGGGGGGAAGAGAGAGAGAGAAAGAGAGAGAGAGAGAGAAAAAAAAAGAGAGAGACAGAAATAGAGAGACACAGAGAAAGAGAAAGAGAGAGAGAGAAAGAAAGAGAGAGAGAGAAAGAGAGAGAAAGACAGAACGAGAGAGAGAAAGAGAGAGAGAGTGAAAGAGAGAGAGACAGAAAGAGAGAGAGAAACAGAGACAGAGACAGAGAGATAGAGAGAGGCGGGAGGGGGAGATGTAGCAAAAACAGAGGAAAAATTAGCAACGACTGGCTCAAGAAAACTTTTTGCAAAAAGACTTAAAAATCACTCTTCAACTTTTTTTTTAAATTACTTTTAACTATGAATCTAATAAGTTCGATTGGCGTTTGATCTAGCTCGTTCGTAACACGCTGATCTGAGCGTCTTTATAGTTATTCTACATGGCAAAATTAATAGAACTCTCCGTCTGGCAAGGCGGGGTTCACAAGATGAGGCTCCACACTAACGACTCGACAGCGCGAGGTTCGTCGTTATAGAACTCTCCGCCTGGCAAGGCGGGGTTCACAAGATGAGGCTCCACACTAACGACAGCGCGAGGTTCGTCGTTATAGAACTCTCCGCCTGGCAAGGCGGGGTTCACAAGATGAGGCTCCACACTAACGACTCGACAGCGCGAGGTTCGTCGTTATAGAACTCTCCGTCTGGCAAGGCGGGGTTCACAAGATGAGGCTCCACACTAACGACTCGACAGCGCGAGGTTCGTCGTTATAGAACTCTCCGCCTGGCAAGGCGGGGTTCACAAGATGAGGCTCCACACTAACGACTCGACAGCGCGAGGTTCGTCGTTATAGAACTCTCCGCCTGGCAAGGCGGGGTTCACAAGATGAGGCTCCACACTAACGACTCGACAGCGCGATGTTCGTCGTTATAGAACTCTCCGCCTGGCAAGGCGGGGTTCACAAGATGAGGCTCCACACTAACGACTCGACAGCGCGATGTTCGTCGTTATAGAACTCTCCGTCTGGCAAGGCGGGGTTCACAAGATGAGGCTCCACACTAACGACAGCGCGATGTTCGTCGTTATAGAACTCTCCGCCTGGCAAGGCGGGGTTCACAAGATGAGGCTCCACACTAACGACTCGACAGCGCGAGGTTCGTCGTTATAGAAATCTCCGCCTGGCTAGGCGGGGCATGAGGCTCGACAGCGCGATGTTCGTCGTTATAGAACTCTCCGTCTGGCAAGTTCACAAGATGAGGCTCCACACTAACTACTCGACAGCGCGATGTTCGTCGTTTTAGAACTCTCCGCCTGGCATGGCGGGGTTCACAAGATGAGGCTCCACACCAACGACTCGACAGCGCGATGTTCGTCGTTATAGAACTCTCCGCCTGGCAAGGCGGGGTTCACAAGAGGAGGTACTCGACAGCGCGAGGTTCGTCGTTATAGAAAGGCGGGGATGAGGAGGCTCCACACTAACGACTCGACAGCGCGAGGTTCGTCGTTATAGAACTCTCCGCCTGGCAAAGGCTCCACACTAACGACAGCGCGAGGTTCGTCGTTATAGAACTCTCCGCCTGGCAAGGCGGGGTTCACAAGATGAGGCTCCACACTAACGACAGCGCGAGGTTCGTCGTTATAGAACTCTCCGCCTGGCAAGGCGGGGTTCACAAGATGAGGCTCCACACTAACGACTCGACAGCGCGAGGTTCGAATCCGCGAAGGAGGTGCCTGAGGATATGAGGGCCCTAGCTCTATCGCCTCAGCCTCCGGCGCTTCTCTAAATCTCAGTGGGTTTTACATTATTTGGAAGCGTCTACGACATGCTGGTTGAAAACTAAATCATGATCACACGTTGTTGTTTTCTTTTATTTATTTAACTCCTTAACTTTTTTGCCCTTAAATATATTTGTATATCCTTTTCTCTGAACCGTCTATGCTGTTTACCTGCAATTTTCCGTCGGAAAGTATTGTTTATATTGTGCAAATTGTACCACCGTCATGTCAACGCCATCTATAGTGCGAGCACTGACCGGTGTGAAAAAAGATCCTATGCTGGTGGAAGACAAGATAAATAAACGGTAATTTCTGAAAAAAAAAATGTGTTATAGTTTTTAAATTATCATGTTCATTGAAAAATTCTTTTATTTAAAAAAAAATATAACAAGTGGCGGTGGTTAAAAAAACTATACTTTTTAAAACTTGTTCTTGAATTGTCACGTTTACTACTACTACTACTACTACTACTACTACTACTACTACTACTACTACTACTACTACTACTACTACTACTACTACTACTACTACTACTACTACTACTACTACTACTACTACTACTACTACTGCCACTACTACTGCTACCACTACTACTACTACAACTACTAGTACTACTACTACTACTACTACTACTACTACTACTACTACTACTACTACTACTACTACTACTACTACTACTACTACTACTACTACTACTACTACTACTACTACTACTACTACTACTTCTACTTCAAAAATCTCTGTTATGATAACCTCATAAAACACATTGAATTAAACAACAATATTTTTATTTGCTGCTAATTTTTTCTTGTTGCTGTTTTTGCTGTTGTTGTTTTAGTAAGTTTCTGCCAAATATAACTGGAATAACTCTTTTTACTCCAAAGACATGTCTTATTGTCAACTGTAAATTAAGACCCTTACGAGAGACAGCAAGCGTTCCTAACCACTTTATCATCATCCGTGCCTTTGCTTTGGTTATCCGCCCTGGGGAATGGATCCTGACACCTGGAATATGGGTAAATTTCAAATAATGAAACGGAGAATAAATGTATGAAGTAGTTTCACCCACCCTTCATCCTAGTGCAAATACTGCGTATAACACACCTATTGTATTCAATTCTGCTATAATTACCGACGAGGTAAGGAAAAACTACTTGGATTACTATCAACACACTAAAACTATACAAGTTAGATCGCAACTCTAATATAATTAATTTTCTTAGTTCATTGTGTTACTTGAGTTCTAGTGGGTGACTGCTTTTTTTACATACCCACATACTAGTGCGATTTAAGGCACCTTAGATTTCAAAGACGACATGTATGAGACAAGACGAAGGCAGGGCAAGGAAGAGAGGACTGGGGTAGTATTAGTCATACACCGAAATATAAATACTAGTGGCCTTTGGGTTTTCTAAGGAAAAATCCTTTGTTTACTATCTACTCTGCAATATTATCGTGCTTCAAGGCATCTTAGATTTGAAAGACGATATCTATGAGACAAGACAAAGGCAGGGCGAAGGAAGACTGCATCCATGGCTGTAGTTGAATTAGCCATTCACCGAAATATAAATACTAGTAGCTTGTGGGTTTTCTAAGGAAAAATCCTTTGTTTACTATCTACTCTGCAATATTATCGTGCTTCAAGGCATCTTAGATTTGAAAGACGATATGTATAAGATAAGACAAAGGCAGGGCAAGGAAGAGAGGACTGTAGTTGAATTAGTCATTCACCGAAATATAAATACGAGAAGCTTGTGGGTTTTCTAAGGAAAAATCCTTTGTTTACTATCTACTCTGCAATATTATGGTGTTTCAAGGCATCTTAGATTTGAAAGACGATATGTATAAGATAAGACAAAGGCAGGGCAAGGAAGAGAGGACTGTAGTTGAATTAGTCATTCACCGAAATATAAATACGAGAAGCTTGCGGAAAAAATAGCAGCAAGCGACGGGCAAGCGAAAGAAGATTTTAGACATTGAATGCCGTGAAGCCAATCGTTTGAAAAACAAAAGAAGTACAATTTTTTCCTTCAACTCTATGAGTTCAAGATAGATAGGTGGACGGTTGGTAGAGCGTGGCGCCTACAATATTGTAGCGATATCACTATAGTAATATGTAATATATGTAATATATTAAATTTTTTTCCAAGAGCACTAGACAGATAGGTGGACGGTTGGTAGAGCGTGGCGCCTTCAATATGGAGATGCAACGTTCGAAACCTGATCTACGACCTTCTGATTTCTAACTACGGGGGCGGGGCGGATCCTTGGCTTCGCGGAACAGTTCATATAGAGATTGACATGACAGTTCACGCAGTTGTTATCACTTGGTTAGGCTAGAAACAGGAGCAGCTGGAATCACACACGACACGCAGTAGTCTAGTTGCTGCCTTAAATAGTTACACAGCGACAAACAGCCCTGTCTATTTTTTTTTCTCCTTATTTCGGTTAACAAAGGCATCTAAAGTAAAATGGAAATGAAGAAATTAGTCTTGTTACGTCTTTTTGTTTTTCTTAAAAAAAAAAAGAAAACCTCGTAAATTCATTTTTGTTTCTAATCTCGGTAAATCGGTAAATAAACGTATCTGAAAAAGTTAACTGGAAATGACAAAAATTCATCTACATGTTGTTCTTTCCATTGATCACCTTAAAAAGCTGATAGTCTCTCTCTCTCTCTCTCTCTCTCTCTCTCTCTCTCTCTCTCTCTCTCTATATATATATATATATATATATATATATATATATATATATATATATATATCTTACAAGCACACAAGTACACAAGCGCACACACACAGAGTCTTTCTTTCTTTCGTTAGCTGAATAATAAATAAATATTTGCTATCCTCAATATTGCTACTCATTTTTGAGATCCACACAATGCAAATTAAGAAAATTATTGAACAGCATGATTAAGGCAAGGAGTTCTTTCTTTATACAAAAAGAAAAATGGACAATCTCAGAATAAAGCTTCCTGTTTGGGATAACGTAGACATAACCTTGCTGTCCACAGGTCAAGGTCAAGACTTGCCCCAACCGGTTCCGTTGTGACATAATTATAATTTTGTTTTTCCATTGAAAAGCTGATAAGTTTGAGATTTTACAATCTAGGGCGACAACCATCGCCACACACCAGGGAAATCGAGATGGTAAAAGTATGGATGTCCTGTATCAAAGTTTTGCTTTTACTTACTGGGAGTTACAATCTGGACTAGGATCTTGGTCATGCCCTGATCCAGGTGGATTTGTTGTGATGCTCGGTATGACCCGCCTTGGATCATTGGAAAAGAACTGCGTAGGAAGGGCATCAGACAATATTAGATTTATTGCATGCATTTGTGTACATTTTGCACCGCACATAGTATTATTTGTATCTGGTTGTGCATCTGAAAGTTTAAACGTGTCCTGTCATAAAATAAGTCATAGAAATAAAAAATAAATATTCGATATAGCATTTTGTTTGAAAAGCCCACATTCTAATAGAACGTTACAAGTGCAATTTCAACGCACTTTTGGAATCTTTTAGTTTCCTCAGTAGATAACTTTGGCAGGCACAAAACCGTCTTGAAAGGTACTATTCGATACAGGGCTTTTACGGAAATGTCCCATATGAAGGGATAACCACAGGACTTAAAGTACGTTTTGATCCCAAAAACGATTTTAAGAGGTTCAATATATAAATATATATATTATATACGAAAAAATTATCTAAGGTAAAGATCTCAATAAAACATAAGATTTCAGGCTTATTAAGACAGTTGGTTCAGTTTCAAATATTTCAGTTTCTAATACATCTGTAGAGTGTAGGGGAAAACGACAATAGTCACATTTTAGGTGCATCTTGTTAAAATAAATGTGACATCACGAATCTTGTCTCAATAAGTGGTGAAATGCTTTCAAAATTTTATGAAATGAATACATTAATTTGAGAGTCTAAACCAAAGTGTGGATCAAGTAAAAAATTATCCTTCGAAAAACACCTTAATCTTTACAATTTTTTTAGGTGACTGCTACAGTTTGCCCCTGAACCTTTCATCTTCATTGTGACTTTTTTTTTTAAGTTTCGAAATGTTATCTTTGCAGGGACAGCTTACTACGTCTGCAACGGCTTTTTGTTCCTGTTGTGTGCGGAAAAACGGCCTGTACGTGGCGAGAATCTGTTTCTGGCTGGGATTGCCGGAGATGGATTGAGCCAAATGAGCAACAGGTAACGTTATTGCCAGAAACAGTATAGCCAGGCTCGTCTGCAGAGAGAAATACAGGCGTTAGCTCAAGCGATTCTATAGACGGTAAGATGGTGCGCAACAAGCTGTTTGTGTTAATATGTGCAGAAAAGAGAGAGAGAGAGAGAGAGAGAGAGAGAGAGAGAGAGAGAGAGAGAGAGAGAGAGAGAGAGAGAGAGACAGAGAGAGAGAGACAGAGACAGAGACAGACAAAGAGAGAGAAAGAGAGAAAAAAAAAAGAGAGAGAGAGAGAGAAAGAGAGAGATAAAAGAGAGAAAAAAAAGAGATATTAGACAGAAAGAAAGATAGGAAGAGAAAGAGATAAAGAGAGAAAGAGACAGAATTATAGAGAGAGGGGAAAGAGATTTAGCGCGAAAGAGAGAGAGAGAGAGAGAGAGAGAGAGAGAGAGAGAGAGAGAGAGAGAGAGAGAGAGAGAGAGAGAGAGAGAGAGAGAGAGAGAGAGAGAGAGAGAGGAAGAAAAGAGCGCGGAGAGAGAGATATTGAGCACTATGTTTACAAAACATAAATTCTAATCTCCCAGGTTATTCCTTTGACCGTTAAAATCTTTTATACAGTGCCTCCATGTGGAGTCGTGAGGCCACACATCAATATCCCTGTCTTTGTTGTCGCCGTTGTCTTGACCTTTATCATTGTAATCCGCATCATCATCATCATCATCATCATCATTATCATCATTCACATCATCATCATCATCATCATCATCATCATCATCATCATCATCATCATCATCATCATCATCATCATCATCATCCACATCCACATCATCATCATTATCATCCACATCCACATCATCATCATTATCATCCATATCAACATCATCATCATTATCATCCACATCCACACCATCATCATTATCATCCACATCAACATCATCATCATTATTATCCACATCCACACCATCATCATCATTATCATCCACATCCACATCCACATCATTAACATCATCATCATTATCATTCACACCCATATCCACATCATCGTTATCATCCACATCATCATCATCATCATGTATATACTAAGCATCCCAACCCTTATTACAATCTTGAATGACAGCCATACATGTAGGAAGAGCTTACCACTGTTTTGCGACATGCAGGATCTTTCCCCATCTTTAACGTGTTGGAGGCTGTGGTGTCAGGATCTGGAATTCTCGGTCCTTAAATCAAGCTGGTGTGAACCCTCCCTGCACCTTGGATATACTTTAATCACCACAAACTAAAAAAAAAATACCAAAAAAGCTGGGTAAGATGAAATAAATGTAAATGGAAACGAAGGACATGGTGATTTAAAAAACCTATCTTTATATTTCTATCTATCTATTTCTATCTATTTCTATCTATATCTATATCTATCTATCTCTCTCTATCTATCTATCTATATATTTATCTATCTATCTATCTATCTACCTATCTATCTATCTATCTATCTATCTACCTATCTATCTATCTATCTATCTATCTATCTATCTATCTATCTATCTATCTATCTATCTATCTATCTATCTATCTATCTATCTATCTATCTTTCACTTAGATTTATTCTAAACTGCTCAACTAAAGGAGATTTAGATATTTTAAAATTATAGAGATTCTGATGACATAAATGTTTCGGTTACTCGTCCTGTCTCCTACTCAGATAAATTGCTCTGAATTGGACGTTTTTGTTTTAGATAAAAGTGTTTCTTTCGTTTTGACTTTCATACTTTTAGATTTTTCATAATAAACTGCCATGACAAAAAGCATAACGACCCCTATTTCGAAACCTAAGTTAAGTTAATTTGAGATTATTCAAAAGAAGTCATATAAAGCACTGAAGTATGTGGAATAAAACCCACCCGAAACCATGAGAACCGAAACAAAACAAAAAATGAATGTGAAACTGAAACAAGAGAAAAATCAACCAGGTAGTAACACAAGGGATAAGCTACAAGTAGGAAGATCGAGGAAAACAAGAAAAAGGAAAATAACCTGGTTCAATCCCAACACATACCATGAATGTTACTTCTTATAATAGCTGAAACTTCGTCACGCTTGTGAAGAAATTAATGTTTCCATAGCGACAAAAAGCCCCACTAGATTATCAACAAACACACAGTGAAGTTAAGACTTACAGCTGCATGGGTAACGTGAAGAAATAGTTGATGGGCACAACAGAGTGATCTTCAGTACAGACATAAAAAAAGAAGAATAAACAAAAAGAATGTGAGTGTAAGAACAAAAATGAATATTTTGAGAGGCTAGTTTACAAAAAAAAACAAAAAAAAACCACACATACACACACGAGTTGTGAACACATACAAAGGAATCACAGAAAATAAAGTAAAAATAAGATGGGATCAAATTACCTCTAGCTTTAGACTCGAAAACAAACGATCTGAAACTGATCTTAGCAAACTTTATATGAAGATTCTAACAGACCAAAGTTTATGTAACACACCATCTCGTTGAAAGTATTAAAAACGGCAAAACCATGTTCAAGAACAGGAAAAAAAATGCTATCTTTGCATAGCTGATAAGATTATAACGAGAGAAAACAAGATTAATTTAAAGAACTGAATTTTTTTTTCACTGTAGGGAATACAAAAACATTAACTTTAAATTGTGGATTCAACGCAGAAAATAACGAATACCAACTCGTCAAAACCTTTCAATAATTACTTCAAGTGGAAATTTGGATTTGATTGGATTGGAAGAACTTGAAACACGAGTGAAACGAATAAGTGATCTAGTTTTTTTTGTTTTTGTTTTTGTTTTTGTTTTGTTTTGTTTTTTATTGATGTCGCATATTTATATGTATATATATATAAATGTTGTTTAGGAAGTGCAGAATTAGAAAAGTGCTCCACTTTAAGATTAAAGGAGCTCAAATAAATCATGAAAAGTCTCTCTCTCTCTCTCTCTCTCTCTCTCTCTCTCTCTCTCTCTCTCTCTCTATATATATATATATATATATATATATATATATATATATATATATATATATATATATATATAGATATATATATATATATATATATATATAATATATATATACACACACTCATATATATATATATATATATATATATATATATATAAATGTTGTTTAGGAAGTGCAGAATTAGAAAAGTGCTCAACTTCAAGATTAAAGGAGCTCAAATAATTCATGAAAAGTCTCTCTCTCTCTCTCTCTCTCTCTCTCTCTCTCTCTCTCTCTATATATATATATATATATATATATATATATATATATATATATATATATATATATATATATATATATATATATATATGTATGTATAAACTACCCAAGTAAACTTGCAAGATGCTAAAAAAAAACAACCATAATTTTGCGATCAATGACATAACAGAAAGCTACCCTCCCAAAAAAAAAAACGAACAAAGATTTATTCTTTTTAACTGATACATTATTCTCTGCACTGTTTGCACTAGCTGTAGGACAATGTTGTAAATTCAATACAGCAAAATAACTTAATGTTTTTGTATTTCCCTACAGTGAAAAAAAACATTTCAGTTCTTTAAATTAATCTTGTTTTCTATCGTTATAACTACAACCTTATCAGCTATGCAAAGATAGCATTTTTTCCCTGTTCTTGAACATGATTTTGCCATTTTTAATACTTTCAACGAGATGGTGTGTTACATAAACTTTGGTCTGTTAGAATCTTCATATAAAGTTTGCTAAGATCAGTTTCAGATCGTTTGTTTTCGAGTCTAAAGCTAAAGGTAATTTGATCACATTTTTTTTTTTATTTTATTTTCTGTGATTCCTTTGTATGTGTTCACAACTCTTGTGTTTTTTTTCTTTTTGTAAACTAGACTCTCAAAATATTAATTTTTGTTCTTACAGTCCCATTCTTTTTGCTTATTCTTCTTTTTTATGTCAGTCTGAATTGTTTTGTTTGTGCGGGTGTGGGTGTGTGTGTGGGTGTGTGGAAGGAAGGGTCAGATTTTTGTACATACAATCCAATCTTAATGCAATAAACCACTTACCTGTATTAAAAACCTTGAGAACTGTTTTTTTTCCCATCATTCCTGGCTTATTTGGCTGATCGTGTCGTCGAAGATTATGTCTTGACAAGCAAAAAAATTTTTTAAAGTCCCAGGCTTGTAGCAGCTGCTGAGTCCTACATGCAGTCTCCCTGTTTCCAGTTGCTGAGACTCAAGTCAAGATGATCAACCGCAGACTTGTTGATCCTTGTCTGACCTGGGATACCATTTACTGCTGTCTCTAGTTTAAATATTTTATTACAGGTTTTTTAGTCCCTTGAAGCAGAATCTAGGGCCTACACTGAGCAGTAGTAGTGAGACTGCAGTACTTTTTAGAGCGTTACAGATAAGGGACTTAGGGGCGCGGCGGTTTCCAACGGTGGCTAAAAATCTTCTAAGATTTGATTTCAATCTGACTAGATTTGAAAGAATAAAGCATTGAGAAATGAGAGTGAGTGAGAGAGAGAGAGAGAGAGAGAGAGAGAGAGAGAGAGAGAGAGAGAGAGAGAGAGAGAAAGAGAGAGAGAATGGACGTTGATAAATACGGTCAAGGTTGATTTAAGGGAGAGGCGGGAGGGGGATAACATATATAGTTAAGTTAGAAGACTGTCTAGTGCTTTTTTTTATTTTTTTTTTCTTGTTCTTGTCTTTTTTCTCGGGGCGATGAAGGGTCCATGTCTGCTTTCCCGACAATTTTTTTTTAACGTAAAAGATGTCCATTTTATGGGAAATCAAAGAAAATAAGGAGATAATATCGAAGTTTCGCAAAGCATGACTTATAACGTGACAGGCACGGGATTTTCCCAGTTCCGTGCGCAAATCGCTCAGCAGTGTTTACATCGATAGGGCGCGCTATCTTAGTCCGGAACTTACGTTAGACTTACCGTACTTTTCTTACGCTGTCTGGAAAATAAAGGTAAAATTTGAGCCAATAATGAATGAACTTTTTTACACAGCAGGTTTCTAGAGTTGAGCGGATATGTATGGTATAAAAATGTTTGTATGTTTTTTTTTTTTTCATTATTTCGGGAGTGAAAGATTTTCCAAGAAAAATGTCCCCATTTACATGAACTCGACAGAAGTCTAGATTTCGTAATAGCTGCCGCCATATTGCACGTTGCTTTTTTTTTCTTGTCTTTAGATGTCTACGCGCCTGCGCAGTGAAATGTGGCTGTGAGTGTGTGCTGTGCCCGTGATGCCTAGCTCTAGTCACTGACCAATCACTGACCAGCACCATCACAGGCAAGTAGGCAGTGGACAATCGCATAGTCTACTCCTGCATCAGCTGTATCGACAGGGTTATATAAAATCTGCGATGCGAAATGAGATTATACTGCGTTACTGTTCGGTATGAGTAATCAAGAGATCGCGTTTTCCAAACTATATTGGGGTAAATAAAAATAAAAGCAAAGGTCCCTACGTCGCCAAGAAAGAACTAACTGCATAGTTAGCCGGCGCGTCCACTGTGCGTTTAAGCCCGCTCCTGAGTGGGCTCGTATTTAAAAGAGGCAGGTTAACTCTTATCCGGCTAAGCACATTGTGTGCTGGGTACAAGGTACCAAAATGGCGGCTCAGCACACAGTGCTGGGTACAAGGTACCAAAATGGCGGCTCAGCACACTGTGTGCTGGGTACAAGGTACCAAAATGGCAGCTCAGCACACTGTGCGCTGGGTACAAGGTACCAAAATGGCCGCTCAGCACACTGTGTGCTGGGTACAAGGTACCAAAATGGCGGCTCAGCACACTGTGTGCTGGGTAAAAGGTACCAAAATGATGGCTCAGCACACTGTGTGCTGGGTAAAAGGTACCAAAATGATGGCTCAGCATATTGTGTGCTGGGTAAAAGGTACCAAAATGGCCGCTCAGCACACTGTGTGCTGGGTACAAGGTACCAAAATGGCGGCTCAGCACACTGTGTGCTGGGTACAAGGTACCAAAATGATGGCTCAGAACGCAGTGTGCTGGGTAAAAGGTACCAAAATGATGGCTCAGCACACAGTGTGCTGGGTAAAAGGTACCAAAATGATGGCTCAGAACACAGTGTGCTGGGTAAAAGGTACCAAAATGATGGCTCAGAACACAGTGTGCTGGGTAAAAGGTACCAAAATGATGGCTCAGAACACAGTGTGCTGGGTAAAAGGTACCAAAATGATGGCTCAGAACACAGTGTGCTGGGTAAAAGGTACCAAAATGATGGCTCAGAACACAGTGTGCTGGGTAAAAGGTACCAAAATGATGGCTCAGAACACAGTGTGCTGGGTAAAAGGTACCAAAATGATGGCTCAGCACACTGTGTGCTGGGTAAAAGGTACCAAAATGGCGGCTCAGCACACTGTGTGCTGGGTACAAGGTACCAAAATGGCGGCTCAGCACATTGTGTGCTGGGTAAAAGTTACAAAAATGGCGGCTCAGCACAGGATGTGCTGTTTGCTGTGTTTTATATGAAACACTTTCTGATGTAAACCACTATAGTTCCAGCCAAATCTGGTTACTCATATACACAAATTTTGTATCATTGCAAAGGTCATTTTTTGCCTTATATATATATATATATATATATATATATATATATATATATATATATATATATATATATATATATATATATATATATTATGCTACGTAGCAATTGAATGAGAAAGGCAAAAGTTATAGTATTTTGTATGAGGCCTACGCAGGCTGCAAACGAGGGGCCTGAAAATGGCTTGGGCAAATCGTGAATTTTCGCCTCAGGACACAAAGAGTTAAGTCCGTCACACGCCACTTTCACCAGGCTGTGGGAACTTTCTGCGGGCACTTTCTGTTCTCAGCTGGCTAACCTTGCTGAAGCCTCCAATGTCCGTTGTTTTTCGACCACACTGCTCCATTTTTGACTCCTGTTTCCAGTGGACGCGGGCGCTTTTGCTGGCCAGCCGCAAAGTACACGAATTTCAGCAGGCGTTTGCCCATCATGCAACCTGCTGATCGGGAAATCAACGTGTCTAAAAATAGAGAAGATGCCGCGAAAAATTCCACGCTCAGGAAAAAAAACAAAAAAAAACAAAAAAACCAACAACATAAAAATCATCATAGACCGTTGCTAATTTAATAAACACAGGTGTATAAACAACTCATGTCTAAAATGAAGCTGACATTTCAATAGTACAATGACCCATTACTTTTCTAGCTATGTATTCCTTTAAAGGATCCTTCAGGTGTTGAAGCGAGGTTTGTCTTAAATAAAGCTGAAATATGAACAATGTCCAATTACTAATTTAGATTTATGACAATTATTTTTGTGACAGCGTGTTAATTGTATAGAATGATTATTTCAACAACTTTATAAATACTTAAGAGAGTGGGTTTTTTTTTTTACATGTCTCATTGTAAATCAAATCAAAAGTGTCTTGAGACGGTGAATTTTGCAACATTCTTTCTGTTTTTTTACTCGCCACAGTGGTCAATATGACATTAGAATGAACTAAGATAATAATTATAATAATAGTAATAATAATAATAATAATAATAATAATAATAATAATAATAATAATAATAATAATAATAATAATAATAATAATAATAATAATAATAATAATAATAACAATAATAATAATAAAAATAATAATAATAATAATAATAATAATAATAATAATAATAATAATAATAATAATAATAATAATAATAATAATAATAATAATAATAATAATAATAAAAGAAAAGTTTTCTAACACTTATTAGACGTTTAATGATAAACTGAATTTCTTTGGGAGTTGGGAGTTCCTTTTTTTACACGGGGAAAAAAAAACACCGAAAAAAAAAAGCAACAAAAAATCCACCGCTCAGACAACTTTGAAGAAAAACAAAAGACAAGAAGGTTAAAGAATTCAGAGTGATAGAACCTGGAAATATCTGCTGTTTATTTTTCATGCCCTGGCTTATTTTTTGGCCCTGAAATATAATAATAATAATAATAATAATAATAATAATAATAATAATAATAATAATAATAATAATAATAATAATAATAATAATAATAATAATCTGAATGCTTACTTCCGCTTCAAAATATGACTATGATACATAACTGGATATCATTCATAATTATGCGTTACAATGAACATAATTGAGGAATGTCGATATTATAATAATGCTAGACTTAATATGTCAACCTGATTAATGTTTAAGGGGACGCAATTTATGGGCAGTTTTTAGAGGCCTTGAGGATAAACTGCGCGATGAAACTCTTTGTTTGTCTTTGCGACAAATTAGTGAAGAAATAATGAAGAGAGAATTCATTAAGCGAAAGAGAGACATCCACAGATAATTAATGTTTTCTGTACATTTTGTGCTGATTACTTCATTAAAATCTCATCGTATGATATTCGATATGCCCTTTTGTTTTCTAAGGAGACACTAATAAAAGTATTTCAGGCGTTCGTTAATCACTGGTTTTCGTTTGTTTATGATGAGATAAAAATATTTGGATCAGATATTTTTTTAGAAACCGATAGTCTCCATTTCTTTCTGTCTCTGTCTCTGTCTCTCATCCTGTCTCTCTGTCTCTCTCCCTGTCTCTCTGTCTCTGTTTCTCTGTCTCTTTTCTATCCTGTCTGTCTGTCGGTCTCTCTCTCTCTCTCTCTCTCTCTCTCTCTCTCTCTCTCTCTCTCTCTCTCTCTCTCTCTCTCTCCTCTTTTCTCTCTCTTTGGAAAGCTTCATGGTAAAAAGAAAACTGGTTCAATTTTATATCGCATTTTATTTTCTTCTATAAACCAAATGCCATAAAGAATAATATGAAAAAAAAATCCGTCTGTAAATCACGCACATTATAAACATCCATTTTTTGTAATTAGACGAAATCTTTTCTTAAGCCATTATCCCTGTGGGTTAGCATTAGCAGATAATGAGATACCTCTTTCTTTTGATTACGTCTTAACGCGTAAACAAGTTGATTTCTTGTATAAAATGATTAAAAATTCAGCATTAATTGGCAACCAATCCTATAAAACAGACGAGTTTGGGCGATTAATCTTTATTACAACAGAGAGACTGAATTTACAATCCCACTTCTTTGTATGTATAGTAATGTCATAACTTATATGGTAATTGGTATGCAAGACATTCTTGTAAAGCTAAAAGTCTGTTTTCTAACATCCAGCCTGGTACTCGTATCAAAGAGCAAATGGTTATCGATGCTGTGAAAGTGTCATATATGGCTGTACCGGTATTAAACTGTTTCCTGTACAACGACATAGCTCATCTACATAAGTTTTCTATATATACACAAAAACACCTCAGGTTGGTTTCCCACCTTGGATATAGCCCATCCACATAAGTGTTCTATATACACAAACACCTCAGGTTGGTTTCACACCTTGGATATAGCCCATCCACATAAGTGTTCTATATACACAAACACCTCAGGTTGGTTTTCCACCTTGGATATAGCCCATCCACATAAGTGTTCTATATACACAAACACCTCAGGTTGATTTCCCACCTTGGATATAGCCCATCCACATAAGTGTTCTATATACACAAACACCTCAGGTTGGTTTCACACCTTGGATATAGCCCATCCACGAGTGTGTTCTAGGAAGATAATCAGCAGCAAGGTTGAGCAGTCAGAAACTACAGCCCACATATATATGTAGAACCAATCTTGATCCTCTTTTGGTTAGTTCAAGATTTTGAGTCATCCATACACGGCTAAGTGTGCGAAATAATTCCAGCTCGACGCTCAAGATGAAGGTGACGAAAGAGTTAATTTTTTTTATTTCAATAGTGATGCTCACTGTAAATGTAATCGGCTCTGTTTGGAACCGCGATCCACCACAACTAACCACGGCTGTGTATCGCGGAGAAAACAGTCTAGAAAAGATTATGCAAGTGTCAGAGAGGACATCTGAAGCCGTTAACATTACGGGCGCCCAAAATTTGTCCGAAATAATGAAAGATTTGATGTCAACAGCCTCATCCCTTGATAGCGGTATTCAAAGGGACGTCTCAGCTGGTTTGGCTGGTTCAATACAGAAAGTGGCAAAGCGTAAACCAGACAGTGTCTCAAGACAAAAGAATACGAGCAACGGGACTCTGCTTAACGGGATCAATGATTTCAATGCCACCTTGAGAGAAATTCGGATCGCTGATGATATCCGCCAAAGAAGGATCCATGCCAGAAATGACGGCACAGAAGACACATTGTCGACTGAACATCCGTCACACGAGAGACCAGAGATGAGTCAACCTGTATCTTCTACCATCGGACGCACAACTACGCCAATTCTATCGAGTCCAGATTTTGCTGAAATACCATCGGATCAGAGATTGGATTTCTCATGTCGAGACAGGTGTGGTAAGGAAATATCCTTCCCCTGTGCTTGTAGCGCTAAGTGTGTCGTGTACGGGACGTGTTGTGAGGGTATGGCCAGGGACTGCCTGCATATTCTAGAGGAGGGCCGATCCAGATTTGGACATCTCCTAACTTCGGACTTTTTCTGTGATCAGGAATCGATTTATAAGATTGCTTCATGCCCGGCTTTGGGCAAGAAATTAGAAGATCAGCAAGAACGCGATTCACCGACAAAACGTACAGCGTTGCCGTTTGAGACAGATAATCATGATAGAGGTCACCTTCACAGTTTGGTCAACCAAAGCGACAAGGATTCGAAGGAAACCTCCACCACCTCCACCTTCCTCTCGAGAAATTCACCACCATCAGACGATTATTTACAAGGCCAGGCCATGGAGCGGTTAAATAAAGCCTTGATCCTCTCTGCGCCTATAACTGACGTAACCTCTGGTTTCACATTTGTAAACAAAAGTATCTACGACTGCCACAACCTGCCCAACGCTTCTCCGGTCACGTGGTCGCTGAGACTAGAGTACATGCATGAGACACCGGTCAGTTTGAACGATTTCATTCCCTTGCTAAAAGAAAGAAACAGTTACACACCTTTGTTCAATCAACAGATATTTGTCCCCCATCTGTGCATCTATGGTGTCGTCAAATCGTGCAAAAATTTTAGAGATGGTCAAAGTCCAGATGAAAGCTTTCGGCAAAAATGTCTAAATAACACTGATACCGCTGTTGTGTATTCAGACTACGGAAACCGTGTATTTTACGCGAATCGATTTTGCGCCTACTGCAATAAAGGCTTGCATTACGATCTGATGCTCCATCGAAGCAACCAAGCAAACATTAAGAGAATCCACCTTCACCTCTTGATGTCGCTCACCGTTGACGCCAAGTACGAGCTTCAGGTTGTTCAGGGAGTAAGTCGAACTTCTGTGTCGTGGGTCGGAGGTCAGTGTACTATCTCTGAGGCACCAACAGGACAAGGCGGATCCTCGCAGGTTTCCAGTAGACTCCAAGACCAGACAAGGTGTGTCACCCAGTGCGAGGGGAAGGACTTTACGCTCAAACCAGATGGAATGTGTAAATCTCCCCATTCAGCTTTGGTCGCCATAGCTGACGATGGGCTGAGCCCGCTGTGTCCTTCGGCTATTTCACGCTTCGCAAACTTCATCATCTGCGGACTGAAGCTGCTGTCACCAAGCCTGAAACACGCAGATTTCCATACGCCGACTGCTCTGCTTCAGTTTGACACGAAAACCCAACAAAATCTGTATGTGGTGACCCTATACATGGACCTGATCAAACTCCCTGCAGACATGTTCTACGATGATATGGTCACAGATTTCCTCCAGACCTTCAATTCGCTTTCTCTTCTGGCAAACTCCTTCAGAGATTACCGATTGTCACACGCCGTTTGCACCGGGAGAGAAAACGAAAGAGTCATGCCCGGACAGCATTCCCAGACTGTCTCCTCCAGGTCTCTGGATGACCTACTGCAGTTTTATTCACTTTACAACGAAACGAGACAGTTACGCTGGACTGGAGATGGTCAAGAGAACGGGTCTACTGTGTGTTCTAGCACAATTTACTCTCACCTTAAGAAAGCGGTTTTTCATGAACCGATCTATTTATTTGTGTGCGCTAACACCGCAGACTTCACGCGATTCGAAGCGAGCGAGCAAGCGCTGGGCCGCTCCAAATGTTTTGATTACCTGACGGAAAGTGTCGTAAAGAACAGCAGTGGCCGGAGCATCACAAACAGTTCTGCAGATATGTCAATCGTTACACGTTTTGTCATCGCCTTGCTGTTTATTCACCAATTCATCTTGGTTAAATGTTTTTAAGAGGCTTATACAAAAACAAAAAGCCTGTTATATAGTAAATAAAAAAAAAAAAAGAAATATTGGGAAACAAACTAGGAAAGATAGAGCGAGACTTCAGCCGTTAGCTCCGTAAGAAGAAAGGATACGAAAATAAAACATTCCAGTTTTACCGAAGTTATTTATCAGCCACACTATGGTACTAGAAGTTGGTTGTGACCTTAACATCTTAGAGTATATTACTAATTTTTTATTGAATTCCGAGATTGATTTGTGAGTAATTCATTGTCTATTAGAGACAATGGAGAAGCTGAAAGATATCTTAGCATAATTGTATGGTAACGATCATTTTGACCAGTTAATTTAGGAATAGTGTCAACACTTCAACAATGGTTATTGCGATTATAACAAATAAGATGTATCCGAAACAAGAAGTTGAAAGTGATTAAAATGTTTGGTAAAGATGAAAGTATTTAAGATGTTTGGGTAAAGATGAAAGTGATTAAGATGTTTGGGTAAAGATGAAAGTGATTAAGATTTTTGGGTAAAGATGAAAGAGATTAAGACGTTTGGTAAAGATGAAAAGGATTAAGATATTTGGTAAAGATGAAAGAGATTCAGATATTTGGGTTAAGATGAAAGAGATTTAGATGTTTGGTAAAGATGAAAGCAATAAAGAACTAAGTCTGAGTAAATTAGTGATGATTATGAACCCAGAGATTCTTGGGGAATGTAATGAAGAATGAAGGATCCTCAGAGATATCATCTAAAGATGAAGAAAAGAACTAATTTGAAGTAAATTAATGATGATTAAACCCATTCCAAGGAATGCAATGAACAATCCTCAAAAATATCAATATAATTTCTCTAAAGATGTGTCATATGGCTAGTTTACAGAACGAGACAGAAATAAGGGAGAGAGAGAGGGAATAAAGAAGAAAGAGAAAGTGTGTTAGTGGGGGAAAGGGGGGGAGGGGGGGGGTGAGGCGGGACTGATAGAGTAAGACAATAAAGACAGGGAAAGTTCATGGAAGGAAATCAATAAAGAACAGAATAGGTACGCCAGTATGTGTGTATGTGTGTGTGTGTGAGAAAGAGAGAGAGGATGAGAGAGAAAGAAGGAAAGAGGGAGTCAGAGTGTAAAATATCACGTGAAGTAAGAGCAGAGAAATAAATATCGCGACCAGAAGATAGACTAAGAAAGCAAGCTCCTATATTGCTGTATACAAATTTACATATTTGTATCACTTGTATAAAAACACCTAGTTTTCAATGTTTAAACACAGACCTAGAGAGAATTGGAACTACTAAACAATTCTGTACAAAAATTCTAGCACCCCCCCCCCCCCACCCCCCACAACCCTTTGGCATAATTTTTATACCTTATTTAAAACTTTTTTTCTTCAATTCCGAAATTTTTTTTTTTTAATTTCTTTAAACAGACTAGCATGAATCTCTCATACCAAACATGCCCACTAGCGTTATCCAACCCTATATCAACGAGGCCACGCCCCATGCACTCACCATCCCTACCCAATGAGGCATCCTGCGCACTGCCCCTCTCCCGACCAATCAGTAGCTGTTGTCCTGTGTGAGCCCTGATCTCCCAACTTTATGTGGAACCCGTGGACACCACTTTCTTCTGTACATTTTTCTGATGAAGCCGTATTAAAGACGAAACGCATTTATGTTAAATGATTAGTTGTGGTGTTTCTCTATTATTTTTTTTTTCATTCCTTGCTGGTAGATATAAAGTTTGTGCTTGGTCCTTTTTAGCCTTTGTATTACACTGTTCACAGCCACTTACGCGTCCTTTTGGATCCTTCGTAAATACCAGATTGTCATCCAATGTTACTGTGTTTGCTTTTCTATCTGGATTTCTCTCTCTCTCTCTCTCTCTCTCTCTCTCTCTCTCTCTCTCTCTCTCTCTCTCTCTCTCTCTCTCTCTCTCTCTCTCTCTCTCTCTCTCTCTCTCTCTCTCTCTCTCTCTCTCTCTCTCTCTCTCTCTCTCTCTCTCTCTCTCTCTCTCTCTCTCTCTCTCTCTCTCTCTCTCTCTCTCTCTCTCTCTCTCTCTCTCTCTCTCTCTCTCTCTCTCTCTCTCTCTCTCTCTCTCTCTCTCTCTCTCTCTTTTTCTTACCTTCCTTTTAAAGTTAATTTGTATTTTTTGATGGTCCATCCATTTTACTCTTTCTCTCGGTTTTGCTTACTATTCACCGAAAAAAAAAACCCTTTAAATTGATTATAACCGTGTAGCTAGTTGTATACAGAATTATGAATTTAGGATGGAAACTGTATGAGCCTAGAACAAAAAAAAAATGAGCGTTTGCTGATCCCTACAAAGGCTTACAGTCTCATGGAGGCAGAGACTTTCACGATTTTAGTACTAATAAGCAGATATGACGTGCCAGTCACCAGTGGACAGTGCATTAGATAGAAAATGGAAAATTATGTGAAATTCCTCTCCCATGGAAGATAACAAATAAAAAGAAGAACTGTGCATATTTAATCTAAAAAGCCCCTTTCAAAATAACAAAAAAGAACAACAACAGCAAGAACAAAAAAAAAAAAAAACTCCTTAAAAAGGAAGATATTCAACTCCCTATGATTGGAGATATGTCAAAAGTCTTACAGGGGTGAAGGGTTTCAGCTGTGAACCTCCGCCATATAGACACTCTCAGGATAGCCGGCCCACCGACACCACATCGACGAAGTACCCAAGTCGCCGGTACCTCTGAGCAGGTTGTGCTTATCACACAACCCACGACAAAACTCCCTGCCAGCATCCAAAGGGATGCAAAATATTGCGCACCCCGCACCCCGGTGTTTTATGGTAGCACACATGGCGACAGGCGCGGGCCGTCATAGTATGTGGACCTTGACCGTTTTACTGGTCGTAACACCTTTAGGGCTTCAGTACTGTCAAAAGATTTAATACAAAAAAAAAAGGTATACACACACAGACTAAAGGGAGGGGGGGGGGGGAGAGAGAGAGAGAGAGAGAGAGAGAGAGAGAGAGAGAGAGAGAGAGAGAGAGAGAGAGAGAGAGACAGACAGACAGACAGACAGACAGACAGACAGACAGGCAGACAGACAGACAGACAGACAGACAGAGAGACTGACAGAGAGAGAGAGACTGAAGGGAGAGAGAGGGAAAGAGAGAGAGAGAGATGGAGAGAGAGAGACATACAGAGACAGAGACAGAGAGACAGACAGACAGAGACTGAAGGGAGAGAGAGAAAGAGACAGAGAGAAAGAGACAGAGTGAAAGAGAGAGAGAGAGAGAGAGAGAGAGAGAGAGAGAGAGAGAGAGAGAGAGAGAGAGAGAGAGAAAGAGACAGAGTGAGAGAGAGAGAGAAAGTTCAGGGTGTATATGTAGTGTGGTCAGGTCAGAAGACAAGGTTTGTTCTGCTATCTGTCCCCCTCCACTGGAGCATGACGTGCTTTGTGTCGGCGTACCACTTGATTTGATCATGGCTGGAAATAAAGCAGTCACAGTCATGTATGTATGATGGTAAAGTATAGAAGACCCATTTTTTTTTCTTTTCAACCTTTTTTCATTTCCTAGCAGGAGAATCAGTGCACCCGTGAACAAAAACGTCAGGTGATGATATTGAGAGTTCCAACCCACAGGCTAATTTAAGTGTCGAAACGTGCTTTTCGAATACGTTTACAAGAGGCACTTTCAATTCTACACATTAAATAGTCAAGGAATGAGGAATAAAATTGACTCGTTTCATAAACATTTTAATATAGCGACTGGTCAGGGTGCGCTTTAGTTAGATCCTGGATCAGTTTTTTTTTTTCAATATTTTAACATATATGTAACCTTAATCATAGTCAAAACATAAATATCATGAAAAATTACATGTTATCAAGTCTGAAAATAGACACAACTTTGCAAATCCTGTTTGTAATATTTCTCAGCTACCAAATTTACTGTGGTTGACTTTATACAACTAATAAATTAGACCTTTTTTGTTCATTTAACAAAAAAAAAAAAACAAAAAAAAATTGGAAGATTAAATGGCAAATACAAATATTAACAAAGTTGAGCTCTAATTATAAAAAGCTTAATGTTCTGTACTCAGTTGTACTTAACTATTGAAATGTCTCACAAATCAATGTGTAGGCGTGTAAACATTAAATCTTGAAAGATTATTCTTGGAAAGGTGTACCTTCCCTTTGCTATAGTGTTTATAGAACGAATTAGATTGGTTTATAAAGACGCAAGTCTTATGTTACGTGGACCTGTAAGAAAATCAATCTGACAAGAAGGGCTTACTCACTTACTCCGCAAGGGGCCCACAATTATTTTCTTTATCTGAGCCTTAATTTAGTCTATTTATAGACATCTTGATCTTGCGATCAGCAGGCAGCTAGGAGGCTGGGCGTGATCTCGGTGAAATCCGGAACCCATTTAAGCATGAAGTCACGATTTATGAAGGGTTGTGGGGAATCCCCATACGTCATCATCGAAACTCTTGTTGGGAATTTTTATGACTCTATTTATAGATCTAATCGGATACAATCAGGAGGGCTAAATTTAGTATCATAGAACCCATAACCTGATTTACCTACCACTCCCCTCTTTCTATCTATCTATTTATCTCTTTCTCTCTCTCTTACCCTCCTTCTCTCTCTCTCTCTCTCTCTCTCTCTCGTGCTACAGTACTTGTCTCTCCTCTCCCTTCTTTTATTCCTCTCTATGTATGTCTATCTGCTATCTGTCTGCTGCCTCTTATTCCCTCCCCATCTTTCTATTCGTCTCCCTGTCAGTATAATTTATCACTTGGTTTCTTCACCTTTACTGTCATTGGTATCTACACGTTTTTGCTATGAACTATCCACTCATCCTGATTTCTCTATTACATCTCGTGAATCTTTTTTTTTTTTTTGGTTTCTGTATGACGTAGGACTTCTCCCTTTTTATCCAACATAAACGAACTGATATGCATCATAAAACATTTTCACTCTTTTATCTTCCTCCTAGATCCAAAATAGGCCATTTTCTGTACATCCGCCTGACTTCCCAGAAACAGATTTGACGCTTGCTCGTTCAATTCATGATGCGACTGATAATTAATAATCCATGCAGTTTCGGTTTAATTTCTTTACAAAAATTTTTTAAAGGTGTGAAATGTTTATCTTTTGCTTTCGATCTCCTTCCAAGTTCCCACACCTTTCCCGCGCCCGTGAGCGGCCAGAAAACACGTCACTTCCTAGATGAGGCGCTCCGCGAAGCCAGTCACCTTTTGGACCAATCAAAGCATGCTCTAAAAATAGCGTATATATATAGACTAATGGACTTCCTCGGTGACAATAATAGACTAATAATTGAAAGAGAGAAAGAGAGAGAGAGAGAGAGAGAGAGAGAGAGAGAGAGAGAGAGAGAGAGAGAGAGAGAGAGAGAGAGAGACAGACAGACAGACAGACAGACAGACAGACAGTCAGAGACGGAGAGATAGAGATGGCGATATGGAAGTAAGAAGAGTTAGAGGTAGTCAGAGAAACAGAAAGGTAGAGAGAGAGAGAGAGAGAGAGAGAGAGAGAGAGAGAGAGAGAGACAGACAGACAGACAGACAGACAGACAGACAGACAGACAGTCAGAGACGGAGAGATAGAGAGAGATAGAGGTAGTAGAGAAACAGAGAGAGAGAGAGAGAGAGATAGAGAGAGAGAGAGAGAGAGAGAGAGAGAGAGAGAGAGAGAGAGACAGACAGACAGACAGACAGACAGACATTCAGAGACGGAGAGATAGAGATGGCGATATGGAAGTAACAAGAGTTAGAGGTAGTCAGAGAAACAGAAAGGTAGAGAGAGAGAGAGAGAGAGAGAGAGAGAGAGAGAGAGAGAGAGAGAGAGAGACAGACAGACAGACAGACAGACAGACAGACAGACAGACAGACAGACAGACAGAGAGAGACGGAGATAGATAGGAGATGCGCGATATGGAAGCAACAAGAGTTAGAGGTAGTCAGAGAAACAGAAAGGCAGAGAGCACAGAGAGAAGAGAGAGAGAGAGAGAGAGAGAGAGAGAGAGAGAGAGAGAGAGAGAGAGAGAAACAGACAGACAGACAGACAGACAGTGACAGACAGACGGACAGACAGTCAGAGACTGAGAGATAGAGATGGCGATATGGAAGTAACAAGAGTTAGAGGTAGTCAGAGAAACAGAAAGGTAGAG
>JAWDGP010003765.1:0-15635 GCA_033675545.1 Elysia crispata
TGCCAAATACAGGCAGCTTAGATCTATCATGATTTTATGCCCATATGGCATGCCTCTATCTTGAAAGTTATACACATTTCTATATAACTCAAGGAAAGCAAAGTTGTAGTATAGACCTTTGTTGAAGATATTATATACTTTTTTATATAAGTACTTTAGTATTGACAGAGTTATTGCCCTTGATTGATTACGCAATATTTAAACGGAGTTATTGATATTTTACTCTAAAAATAATCATATTTTGGATACACTTAAAACCAAAAAACGTTGCAATAATCTTTTAATTTAGAATAAAAGCTTAAATAAGATGTTTATTCTTCATTCTAGCCAGAAATTGCCTTGGTACGTAAAATAACACGAAAAAAAACCATCTTTTTCAAGCGCTCTTAGTCAAAACATTCTTAATTGAACAAATATATATTTTCTTAAAAGGATTATATGTTGTAAGAGTATATTATGAACAATATCAGACCCCGTACTATTTGGAAGTACTCCACAGACTCATAAATTTATCATTAAGTACTACATGTAATGTTTCTTTAGTCTAAAATTGCCTATCCATCAGGGTTATTGTTTGGGAATGTGTTCAAAATTATTTGTATCCTTCTATTCCTTATACTGTGCCATTATAAAAAAATACATAAACACAAAAAATATATGTAAAAAACCAAACAAAATGTAAAGAAGTCACGCCACTCTCTGCTAATAAGTTCAATTACTCAAGAATGAGACATGTGAATGAATTAAAAAAAAAATTAATGTAAGGGGTTCTATTTTCTTGTCAATATCTTTGTTGAGTTTTAATTTTCTTGAAAAATTGTCAGGTCAAAAACGAACAAAGGAAAGAACTGATAATCAAACAATGAACTGCAACTCTTTAAGAAATTCCATAACACTGATCATGTCAAAGATTTAAAAAAATAAAGAATAATGCAAAGAAAGTTTATTGAAATTATGTTGCATCATGAAAATCAAAATAAATTATTGGTATACTTTATTGTAGAGAGTATTGCTCTTTTATCTAAAAACAATCATTTTGCACACATTAGTGCTTTCCAAGCAGTGGACATATAATTCATATAATTCAAAGAAGAGGAGATGTATGTCATACAGAAATAAAAAGCTAGAAATCACAATGATAATCATTTCATCCAATTTGATATTTCCTCTTCATTTAAAAAATTTCAAAGAATGGGCCTTTTTGTAAACATATACATTTACTAGGATTATAGCATGAAAATTTACAACTCCTATTTAAAATATGATTTTATGACGTACACATTTATTTAAATCAAATGAGGTTGAACTATGCATACACCAAACTGGTCACTTAAGTATTTTTTCATACAATCCACCAAGAATAAAATTTCATTCATAACATAAAGCATCAGATGCAGTTCAACTGACCTTTTATCATTCTTATTTGCATTGAGAAATGTTCTTGATAAGTTGTGTTTAAATTGACACCTAAACATGTTGTAATATGTCTTACATCCCAGATGAAATGAGAAGCCTTGTAACAACTACTATTCGATGATAAGTAAATTTTAAAAACTTTAAATCATATGCTTTAAAAGTCAAAAGTGTTAACAGAACTGAAAAAAATTTTTCTTCAGGTATCAGGGAACCACCTTAAACTTGAACCATATACTATGCATTTCTGTAAACAATATCAACAAATATATTTTGTAGAATCAACTAAAGAAAAATCGACCAAATAAAATTAAAATTTCAGCTTCACAACTACAATGTAAATGATTTGTAATATTCAAGCTGAATATTTTCAGCTTCAGGCTCACTTTAGTAGAGTCATTGACTTTTTCAATTTTTCAAATTTCATAGTCATACTGCTTTTTTATATTTTGCTCCTCCTTCTGCTCCTGCTTTAAGTTGCCCCAACAATTCTTTACCAGATATTTCTGCTTCAAGCAATAGGCTGCCCATTTTCAGCATCTGTCTTTAGCCTGGCACGGTATTCTGCCTCATGCTTGGCTTTTGGATGTTTTCTTTGGACGAACAAGCTTTTTTTTCTTTGGCCATAAATTCATGAAAAACTGTTCACTGAAAAAAAGAAAAAAAAAAAGAGACTATTGAAAGGTACCATTCTAAATGGCTTAAATTGTATTCTAAAGACAAATCTAAAATCATGCAATAGCAATTCTAGAAACGAAAATCAGGATAAGATTCTTTTTAGCCTCTTGACAAATAACACTTGAGTAGAAACTGAAACAACAACAAAAAAGGGAGGAGTCAAGTCTACATAATTTCTCCTCCAAGTGATGTTTTTTTTCTTTGTTCTTTTTTTTCTATAAAAAAAGAAATGGAAAATTGTGTACATGAAGGGATTTTATAGGAATTAAATTGACCTTTTAATTTTCTGTGGTGCTCTTACTATAGGTGGAGTAGAGCTGTTTTGATTGTGAAACTTCTAAAATGGATAACTATCATACATGATGCTAATAAGTACCAGTAATAACTGCTACACTTAACAAGAATAGATGGAAGTGAAAAAATCCTTGACCTCTTGATTACTTGTGCTAAAGACAAAAAATTTTGTTTGGCAAAAGGGTAAATGAAAAAGTCTGCATAATATCTAGACAAAAAATAATGCTGAATGATTATTCAAGAGGAAAATTTGAATTAAATTCTTATCAGCACTGGTAACCGCTTTAAAGGGTTTGTATTATTGTCTGCTGCATGATTGATGTCATCTGCCATCTGGATAGTAAAAATTAAAAAAAAAATGTTCAAATTCTCCTTCTACTTTGGTAAAAGTTTTTCTGAGCGATAAACCACTATTATTAAACATATTGTCCAAATTAAGAGGTAGCTGCATAGATTTCATCTTGTGAAACAGTGTGAATGGTTTAATGTCAACAACACACAGTATCCAGTGTGTGGATTTTTATTAAATTTATGAAAAGCATTTCATTCTATAGATTGTGAAATAAGCATTACAACTGGACCACTACTCCCAACCATTTTTATTTCCTTACAAAAACTTAAGGAAATATCTCCCAATACCGGTACTTAAAACATTACAAATCTCTCACTGTTTAATTCCAACAACTAATATAATAAACTTTAAGAAATAATATTTGAAAATAATAACTTGATTTCCAGAAATAGGCCTATATAGGAACTTGCACAACTTTCAGGAATGGTGGCTGTCTGACATGATGAAAACAGTACTCTATAGATTAAATCCTTTGAAAGTTTGCACCTAGATCTAGATCTAGATTGTTGAAAACCTTCTTTAAGTTATCAATATTTAAACATTAAAATTAAGTTGCTGTTTTGGCACACTTTATAAAAATGGAGCAGGAGAGAAAATATAATAATTTATTTACTATTCTTGGAATTGGTTCACTTACACAAAAAGACAAGCACATTTTCCTGCCCCTTATATTTTTTGCACAATTTTACCCTTGAATGAGTTAAAAACAAATTCTTTCCTGTCATAAACTGATACAATTTTCTCATATATGGATTTTGCATTATGATCTAGATTTAGATATTTATAATTTTCATTTTGCATAAATTTAGCTAAATCAGTTTCAAAGAAAACAATGTCCTGTAGTAATCCTTTGACTACTGTAACATATGTAGATATAAACGCCACATAGTATCATTCATAGAACTTTTCAAAAGAAAACAAAATAGAAAATGCAGGTTTCCTGCACTTCTCCAAAAACTAGATCTAGATCTAGATCTATCAAACTTACACAAATTGACAAAGAAGTTATTCCTGTTCAAGTTTGTGAAAGTTATCTCACAGCTTTAATAAATGCACAAACATGTTGGCTCTAAAACTAAATACAAATTTTAAAAGATTAGGAGAACTGTTCTAGCTTTATTGTCTACACTTCTTAAAAAAGCCATGACTTTTCTTTAAATCTGAACCTTTTCATAACTTTTCCGAATAAATATGGTTTGACATGAAAACAAATCTGTCAAATCGTGTTAAGTGATAGAAGATCCAAATATTTGTGAGAACAATAAGAAGAACCGAAAATTTAGATTAATCTTTTCCAAGTTACAAAGAATATTACTATGCAGAACTTGATGGATGCCTTTTCTTGAGATGAATTATCTAGATCTACATTTTCCAAGTAACTTACACAAAAATGACGAGTGAGACACCATGACAGTATAGTTAATTCCTTGACTCTTTAGTAAGTTATCCAAAAACAATTTAATATTATGAAAAGAGAAAAGAAGTCATAGCGCAATAAAAAAAACTATCGTTAAACAGGCCTCACCTGTGAAGATAGATTTGAGAGACTTTGAATGTGATGTTATGCAGGGTAGATCTCCCGGTCGCAGAAACTCTCAAGAGCCGTTCTTAGTTTGACGCGAAAAATGCGAAAGGTCATCGTGTCTCGCGAGATCTTTTTTCGAAAGTAATATACGAGAAGGCGAACGGACGTCTTATATATATAAGAGACGACTGCTTTAATACGAAACAAAAGCCTGAGATTTCTGTCGAATATTAGCCCGAGTTGTTTGACTTACATTCGATTCTCGTGAAACAATCACTCAACTCTGGTCTTTGGCCTCTGGTTGTTGCTCAGTGCCCTGTAAAGATCAGTTGTATGTTTGCGTAGGGAAGAGGGGTGGACCGAGAATGTTATACAATAGGTTCTTGTCATACCAAAATAATTTACTTCGACGTTATCAATAAAGTAGGGTTTGGTTGGTATCGAGGCATCTTAAAAACAGGCCAAGTCACCGAAGTGGACAAACTTTTGCATGTTTCAGTTATTGTGATCTATTTCTTTTAACTTTTGGGCATAGTTAGGACAGAATTGTTCTTGTAATTGCACTTATAATTCAGCCTATAGGCCTACTCAACAAAATTTTTCTCTGTCCTAACTCTACCAAAATGTTAGATGATATAGCTCACCCTTACACTTACTGCAAGGGTTTGATGACTTCGGTGACTTGGTCTGTGTTTCAGGAAGCCTCGGTTGTTAATTATTTCTCCTGAAATTTCTCCCTAGTCTCCCTCGTGCCTCCCTTTATTGTTTTATGATATTAACGAGATAATAAGATAAAATCTATATCAGACACTTACTGTTTTTGGTCTATTGATTAAAAAAGACATAAATTACTTAACAATTTTCCCACATTAAATAACACTAACACTCTTTCATCAATATCAAATAATATTATATTCTGAGCCCAATCTAATTAGTAACGGAAACCGTGTTTTCTACATTTTCAATAATAAAAAGAAAACTTTTCGGATTATCCGGGACTGGTAGCCTGCAAGACTGAAAAAGAACTAATTATTACGTACCTCAAGGGGTGATCAGGTAGTGTTACTTCCAAAACAGAATGTATGACAGAACTCAATGGGTGATCAGGTAGTATTACTTCCAAAACAGGATGTATGACAGAACTCAATGGGTGATCAGGTAGTGTTACTTCCAAAACAGGATGTATGACAGAACTCAATGGGTGATCAGGTAGTGTTACTTCCAAAACAGAATGTATGACAGAACTCAAGGGGTGATCAGGTAGTATTACTTCCAAAACAGAATGTATGACAGAACTCAAGGGGTGATCAGGTAGTGTTACTTCCAAAACAGAATGTATGACAGAACTCAAGGGGTGATCAGGTAGTATTACTTCCAAAACAGAATGTATGACAGAACTCAAGGGGTGATCAGGTAGTATTACTTCCAAAACAGAATGTATGACAGAACTCAAGGGGTGATCAGGTAGTATTACTTCCAAAACAGGATGTATGAAAAAAGACTCAACATTAAGTTTGGTGTATAATCTAAAATTAGTACCAGGTAACTTATGAAACAAAGGAACTGATCTCTCTGGGGGTGTTAAACAGGTCTCGAGATATGTGATATCCCTCGATGTTTGTCACACCATTCCAGACGGAGCTCCAAAGTTTGCGCCTGTCATGAGATATGTGATATCCCTCGATGTTTGTCACACCATTCCAGACGGAGCTCCAAAGTTTGCGCCTGTCATGAGTTTCATGGAGAGTAGAAAAGAAAGACCACCAAAAAGATAATCCGCTACGAACAGAGATTGGACGGAAGTTTGAACTTTAGAGATGTAGTAAGTTCATTGTTCGTTGTTTTTTTTTTTTGTTTTGCTTTTTTTAGGTTGTTTTTTTTGTTTTGTTTTGTTTTGTTTTGTTTTGTTTTTTGTTTTTTTAATTATTTTTTAATTTTTTTTTTTTATTTTTTTTTGGTGGGGGGGGGTTCGGTTTTTTTTTTTATTATTTTTATCTTTCGCCTATTCAAAATGAACCTACACAAAAAAAATTACTAATTTGCTGCAGGAGTCTGCTAGCTTAGCTTGTTTTTCTTTCGATTATTGGACATTCTTTAAACATATATTGAAGTCAATTTCCAAACTTCATAATTTCATAAAATGCTTGTAGAGAAATATAAACACAACCTTCTTATTTTTTCTTTTTTTTTTCGTGTAAAAGCTACGCTATTTTCGCTTTGTCCAAAGACAGCATTATATCGTAAACCAAGAGAATTTAAGCCGCTCTGTTTCGACCACCTACCCTTTTATAACGAAATATTATTTTGTGACAAAGTTTGCTCGTGCGAGTGCGCAAGGCTTGGGTTAAACTTGGCACAAGAAAAGTTATTTTACATAGACGGAAAGACATAACTCAGTAGATAGATCTTGGGATTCACAAGTAAGAGATCATGGATTATATATAAAGAATGTGAGAAAGATACAGATACAGAGACTGGTTGAAACAGTAATAGAGACAGAGATAGAAAATTTAGAGACGAATAGATAAGGAGGATAGTAAACCAGAGAAAAAAGAGAGAGGGGAGGGGAGAGAGAGAGAAAGAGACAGATAGACAGACAGACAGAAAAAGAGACACACAGGAATAACAAGCGAAAACAGGAAAAGAGACAGACTCAGAAAGGTCACAGGGAGAGGGTAAATGAGGGAGATGGACAGATCGACAGAGTGAAGAAAGAAAATGACTGTAGATAAACATGTAGTCGCAGGAGAGAGGTACAGAGAGGAGATGGAGAGAAATATGGCCGAGAGAAGAGAGCTGAAGGAGAGTGTGAGGGAGGGGACCAACATTATCAGACTCATACTCAAAGATTCAACAAAAGAAACATCCGTTTCACTGAGAGTGACTCTACAACAGGCTTCCTCTTGCCATGACTTTGCGCTATTGTTCTAGAGCTTTCACGTCCCTCATAACATTGGTTTGCGCTATTGTTCTAGAGCTTTCACGTCCCTCATAACATGACTTTGCGCTATTGTTCTAGAGCTTTCACGTCCCTCATAACATTGGTTTGCGCTATTGTTCTAGAGCTTTCACGTCCCTCATAACATTGGTTTGCGCTATTGTTCTAGAGCTTTCACGTCCCTCATAACATTGGTTTGCGCTATTGTTCTAAAGCTTTCACGTCATTCATAGCATTGGTTTGCGCTATTGTTCTAGAGCTTTCACGTCCCTCATAACATTGGTTTGCGCTATTGTTCTAGAGCTTTCACGTCTCTCATAACATTGGTTTGCGCTATGCTATTGTTCTAGAGCTTTCACGTCCCTCATAACATTGGTTTGCGCTATTGTTCTAGAGCTTTCACGTCCCTCTTGCCATGACTTTGCGCTATTGTTCTAGGGCTTTCACGTCCCTCTTGCCATGACTTTGCGCTATTGTTCTAGAGCTTTCACGTCCCTCTTGCCATGACTTTGCGCTATTGTTCTAGAGCTTTCACGTCCCTCTTGCCATGACTTTGCGCTATTGTTCTAGAGCTTTCACGCCCCTCGGGACATTACCTACATGTTCATCTTAGATGCCAAGCTCCAAGAAGACCAGGCAAACCATCAGCAGAAGAACCAGAAGCTGAAGGACTACACAATGGAAGCTGTTCTCCTTTTGATCTCGTGGTAGGCTCAATATGGGCGGAGGATGAATGGGGATATAATGCTATATTTAGATGCTGAAGATTGTTGGGTTCACGGATTTCACCCCTGTTTGTCTCAGCAGCAGGGAAATATGCATGCTATTTCTAATTTCTGTTTCAAAAGAAATTCAAGCCTTGCTATTTCTAATTTCTGTTTCAAAAGAAATTCAAGCCTTGCTATTTCTAATTTCTGTTTCAAAGGAAATTTAAGCCTTGCTATTTCTAATTTCTGTTTCAAAAGAAATTCAAAGCTTGCTATTTCTACTTCCTGTTTCAAAAGAAATTCAAACCCCTGTTTATCTCAGCAGCGGGGAAATGTGTATGCTATTTCTAATTTCTGTTTCAAAAGAAATACAAGCCTTGCTATTTCTAATTTCTGTTTCAAAAGAAATTCAAGCCTTGCTATTTCTAATTTCTGTTTCAAAGGAAACTCAAGCCTTGCTATTTCTAATTTCTGTTTCAAAAGAAATTCAAGCCTTGCTATTTCTAATTTCTGTTTCAAAAGAAATTCAAGCCTTGCTATTTCTAATTTCTGTTTCAAAAGAAATTCAAGCCTTGCTATTTCTAATTTCTGTTTCAAAAGAAATTCAAACCTTGCTATTTCTAATTTCTGTTTCAAAAGAAATTCAAACCAAGGCTTGCTTGGCTTAAAAACAGGACCAGACAATTTGTTTTGAACGGTGTTAAAATCTGAACAATACGGAATAGAGGGATTGTCTCTTCTGACGCACGAAAGATTAAAACATAAGTCACGATTCATTTATCACTTTTTTTTTCTTTTAGAGGTTTTCTGTTGTCGTTATACATTGTGTTACTTTTTACTGTATAGTTCTCTCACGGTGAGACAAACAAATTATGGATTGTTTTCAATTTGTAGCAATGCGTAGGTGGAAACGGGAATTCTGTGATATCATGTATGCCGCTGATCTATTAAAAGCATTATACAAAGAAATCCTGTCGTAATCTCGTAATTTTTAGTCAGAGACCGTGATGTTTATTCCCAAATGTCATGAAGATAGGCGGTTTAGATACAATTAATACTAATTTGATAGACATCATTTATATTAAAAAGGAAAGTATTATTTCGTTTACATCTCAGAAATCACGAACGCTTTATTGAAACATGAACGAGAGGCGACAAGACAAGGCGAGGACCCATCGTGATCTACTACAGAAACAAAATTACAGAAAGATTGTCTTTTCACACAATCAGTAGTTATATATATATATAATGCTTAGACGCTTACAGTGTGATAAGTGTATTTCGTAGACAAATGCAATCCATTGCCTGAGAAATTAATACACGAGTGGATCAAACGTGCAAAAAAATAATTACTACAAGTAGGTGGAGAGAGGTGCTGGAAGAACTAAGATCCACTCAAGAAAGTCAAGTTGTCGTTATTCAGCTACATAAAACTGGATAAAACCAGTTGGTATATCCCCTCAAGTAAGACAAGTTGTCATTATTCAGCTACATAAAACTGGATAAAACCAGTTGGTATATCCCCTCAAGAAAGTCAAGTTGTCGTTATTCAGCTACATAAAACTGGATAAAACCGGTTGGTATATCCCCTCAAGTAAGACAAGTTGGCGTAATTCAATTTCATAAAACTGGATAAAACCGGTTGGTATATCCCCTCAAGTAAGACAAGTTGGCGTAATTCAATTTCATAAAACTGGATAAAACCGGTTGGTATTCAATGAAAGTGCCAGAAGTTTTCATCGCTTTAAATCGCAACCATCTTTCTTAGGTTACAGTTTTCCCGTCATAGCTTTAAGTGTCGGTCTTAAGTTAACGCACTTTGTTTCCAAACTAAATAAAAAGAAAAGAAAAAAAAAAACTTCATGGTTCACGATGACCTGTCCGTGACCAAGCTTGTCCAGGTCATGACCTGTATGATAGGTGACCACTGTCCAGTGAGGCGTGAGCCTCAGTTTGACAGGGACGATAAGCTGGGCATCTCCGAGCTTCTCTCCGGGTAGCCGCTAGAGATGACAGCAGACTCAGTAATTAGACTTGACTGCGAGATGAAAGTCTGGCAAAGTGAAAAAATCGAGAAACCAGCATATTCTTATTAACATTCCTTCACTCACTTATATTCGTATATGGTTCTCTGATGGTCCACAATACTGGCAGACATGAGACTTGAGTTTCATTTTGTCTCTGTCATTAAACTTCGATAGTCTTAAACGAGACCCTGAATAGCACGGCCTTGTTTGAAAGACATGCATTTGAAGTTAGATTATAATGACGTGCAGTTATCATGGAAAATACTTCACCTCTCAACCCATCTTTGCTTCTATTGAAAAATAACATAAAAAGTATGTCATAGAGACCTTGATCTAATCAATGCAGAAGTTATTCTTAGTTCCAGATTACACCCAAGTCACCGCTAATTTCGTCGTCCCTCATAATACCTGAAGAAAATGGGTCGTTAACTCTGTAAAATGGGTCGTTAACTCTGTAAAATGGGTCGTTAACTCTGTAAAATGGGTCGTTAACTCTGTAAAATGGGTCGTTAACTCTGTAAAATGGGTCGTTAACTCTGTAAAATGGGTCGTTAACTCTGTAAAATGGGTCGTTAACTCTGTAAAATGGGTCGTTAACTCTGTAAAATGGGTCGTTAACTCTGTAAAATGGGTCGTTAACTCTGTAAAATGGGTCGTTAACTCTGTAAAATGGGTCGTTAACTCTGTAAAATGGGTCGTTAACTCTGTAAAATGGGTCGTTAACTCTGTAAAATGGTATTTTCAAAATCGATGTTTTCCATCTCGAGATATCTAAGAGAATTTGCGTTTGAATTTCCCTTGAGGCCCAAAATATATGCTAGTTAGTTTGCCGCAAAATTTCTGGTTTAAAGGTAAGGTTGCATACAATTGATACCGAAGTACTGAGAACTTACCTTATGTTACAGCTATCCTGGCTTTTACCATCATAATCATAACAAACTTGTACAGTCCCATGGTCAGAGACATCAAAAGTTGATCAAGATTTCATGTGGATTTCAGTGGTGATTATGGCCTTTGCTGTCAAATCTCCATAGATTTGCGTGCCGTGGGTGGTCAAATTCACGAGAACTCTATATATTTGTATAAAAGCTAGATCACAACCCTTGAAACGTTACACACAGCTTCAGTTCCAGGATCGATTAAGATGCAGGGGTAATCGAAGATGTTTGAGAAATGCAAAAAGAAAAAAAAAATCTGTATATATAATTATAAAAAAAGATCACCAGCTTGAACTGAAGGACAATGAACTCAGTAAAAACAGTAATATGGTATTTAACAACGGACCGTTTTGCTTTTTATTTGACAAAACATCTACTATGTTAAACACAACGGTTTTTTTCTGAGTTTATTGTCGTGAGTTCAAGTGGTGACTGCTTTATATTTTTTTTAGATTTGTCTAATGTTATTATCAGCACTGTGCCATTGAAATTTCGTAGACTGTGATCAACTTCTATCCCATCAAAACCACACAGAACTTTGACATTTTACGGATTGTGCCACAAAAGTTCATAGATTTTCTGGCTAGTCATGAAATTCGCCATCGTAACTATGATGACTGATGCTGCATTGCTCATATTTTCCCCATCAAAATCGCGAAGATTTTTACAGGTGTGATGATCTTTGTCATCAGAAGCTCATTCCGCCTAGAATAAGCATTGTGAGTGGCATCGACTTTTTTAGGAAGTTCGACCACTCTCCTTGAAAGCCTAATTCAACTCAAATGTGCTGCTAGTCAGGCTTTGGTTGCTAGGCTATCCTCAGTCTGTATTTAATATAACGGGTCAATGAATGAAACCTCCATAAGACCGAATTAAAAAAAACGCATCTTTTCTACAGCTGAAGGTATGTCTTTATCTCAACTTGTATCAAGTTAAGTTTTGTGCACTATCAAAATATCATCGGACTTTACCAGTGTAGGTGCTTTGAGCATTTTATCCTGTTCTTTGTCTAAGCAAACAAGAGACTAGTACAAAATTATTATAATCCATTCCGTTTTCTAGGTCATTTTAACGAAGAGTGAATAAATTGGTTTTGTACAATAAACTTATCATTGAAAAAAAAAATATAAGTGTGTAAAGGCGTGGACGATTTTTATCAACTTTCAGGTCGTAATGAAAAGACAAAAAATACAACATGGATTGGAGGCGCTATAATGGCAGTCATAAAATCCACGACAAGCACCTTAAGTTTGCTCAACAGATTTAAAAAAAAAAAGAAAAAGAAAATGTTATCAGCATCCTATTTTTGACGCCGCTCTTATTTGCAGCCATGGACTTGGAAAAAAAAGCCGCATGACTAAAAATGTCACAAATGAATGGTGTACAGATATTGGCATGACATGTCTACCCATCTTCTGGATTAGCCTAGTCTCGTTGGGACAGACTGAGTCGGAGAATTTACGGCCTTTAAACGGACACTCATCCTTCTTTCCTTCCTATCTCTGACAACTTTTCAGTTACTGTCTCCATCGCTCGATCTTTCGATCTCTTGATCTCTTCCTCTCTCTCCATCTTTCTCTGTCTCTGTCTCTCTCTTTCTCCCTCTCTCTCTAGCTCTCTCTCACTTTCTCTACCTCACTCTTCTTCTCTCTGTTTATACTTCTGTCAAATCTATCTATTTATCCATCTAAGCCATCTTAAATATCTTTAATATCCGACATCTCTTATAGCTGAGCACATTATCTCCTGTAATTACTCAAAACGAAAAGATCTATCTATCTTTCTTCAATCTATCTGTCTATCTATCTGTCTATCTATCTATCTATCTATCTATCTATCTATCTATCTATCTATCTATCTATCTATCTGTCTGTCTATCTATCTATCTATCTATCTATCTATCTATCTATCTATCTGTCTGTCTATTTATCTATCTATCTATCTATCTGTCTGTCTATCTATCTATCTATCTATCTATCTATCTATCTGTCTGTCTATTTATCTATCTATCTATCTATCTGTCTATCTATCTATCTGTCTGTCTATCTACCTATCTATCTATCTTTTTCTTTCTTCGTCGCCCTTCCCGTCATTATCTATAATTCCATCTTTTCCTACACATTTCCATTTCTTTTTTTTTTTTTCTGAAATACTGATACCCGAAGTTCGTCATAAACATCCGAAAGTTGTGTTATGATCTTTGATCATGCGATGGTTTCGCAACATGTACAGTGACGTCATAAGCCTTGCGTGACTTAGGCGTTCCACGCCCGGTGACATTCAAGGCCCAAGGAAAACTGTAGATTCTGGGACCGTTGGGGAAAGCATAGCTTAGCAAACATCATGATAATTATATCAAACTTTACACGGGACACAACTTCTGAAGCAAGAATCAGGACAGCAAACAGACGTAACACAGGAGTCGGTATCTGTGATAAACCGTTAAAAATATTGTTTGCATAGTCTCACATGATTTCATTTATATTTTTTTTTTTTCTTCAAATGGATATTAACTATCTCATACAGTCCAAACACATTCATTATTCACAGATTGAGAAAGTATTATTAATCAAACTGAGATATTGTATATCTTTTACAATCACACCTAGGAATTCTCCTTTCAATTCTTACAATCGAGGAAATTCCATTACTTATTATTCTAGTTCTTTTAAAATAATCCAAATCCATTTGCTTTAAAGAAAAAAAAAACACTAATTGTATCTGTAATCGAAGACAAATGTAATTATGTAAACAATCCAGCCATTTAGATACACAATGATTCAGTTCTTAAAAGACAAAAATTCTATTGAATAAATTATTGAAGGAAAAAATAAAGAGATTAAACCAGAAAATGATTAAACGTGGCGACAAAGTCTGTTTTGGTAGCGCTTCACTTAACAAAGATATTTCTTTAAACTCTCTCCAACATTGTTTTTAAGGTAAACAAGGCTAATTTTCTGTACCAGAAACTACGCAATTCTGCTTTTCTCGAGTCTCTCAACGCATTCTTTTTATCTCGTTTAGGTTTCTTAAGTGATAAATAAATTAGCTCATTCAACAGACGGTGGGGCATCGATTTTTGGCATAATACCGTCCCTGGCGCCAGTTAATGCATTCACAAAACAGCCACTTGCATTCCTTCTCTTCTAGTGGAGGGGGTTCACTTTTCTTTTCTGGGCGTCTCAAAGAAAGGTTTTGCGTCACGTAAGAAAAGAATAAAGTTGGAGTACTTGGTTCGATTTTCCAAGGTACTGCGGGATAGTAAAACATTGGGACAGTCAAATAAAATAATGGTGTAAAAGACAGAGCACACGCTAGTGGACATTGTTACAGTTAGATAAATAGTTTGCTGAATATAATTATGAAGCAATCTAAAGTATATTATACATCTAAAAATTATGCTGTCTCTTCTCTCTTACCTCTCTCTCTTTCTCTCTCTCACTCTCTCTCTTTCTCTCTCTTCTCACTCTCCCACTCTCTCTTTCTCTCTCTCTCTCTTTTTTTTTTCTCCTCTCCATATCTTATCTTTCTCTCTGTAAGTTTTTTTTCTCTTTTTTTCGCTATTTATCTCTACCCCTCTCTCTTTATTTCTTTTCTTTATGTCTCTGTGTCACTCTTCCTCTCTTTCCGCTGCTGTATGTCTGCGAATCTCTTTCTCATTCTCTCTCTCTCTCTCTCTCTCTCTCTCTCTCTCTCTCTGTCTCTTTCTCTCTCTCTATCTATTTCTCTATCTTTCTATCTATTTATCTATCCTTTCTCTGCCTTTCTCTGTATCTACATATCTATCTATCTATCTATCTATCTATCTATCTATCTATCTCTCTTTCTCTCTCTCTCCCCTCCCTCCATCTCTCTCTCTGCTCATTTTTATGTTTTTCTCTTCTCAGCTACTGTCTTTGTCTTTTTTTTCTACTAACTTTCATTCATGGCCTCAATATGTCTCCAACAACTAGAAGAAAGAAAACACAACCCTCTCAGTTAGCGAGACAGAAAAAAATAAAAATACAGAACCGAATCTGACGACTGAAACTAAATATTTCCTTACTTCTTTTTGAAACTTTCGTAGTATGCGAAAACAGAAATCTCACTGTTTTATACGTTCATAGAGTTCATACTTTTGGAGGATATAAAAAGATTCGGTGAGAGGAGCCCATTTCAACTAACCTTCTCCGGTCTTTGTGGTAGATTATTTATATGTTTATCGTAACGTATTAACCAAATCTGTGTGAGAAGTTTAATTATAATCTGCAACCAAAGATTGTATTATTTGCTTCAAAAAATATTGTGCTAGATCTATGGCGGAGGAATTGTGGCTAAAATTATTCCCCAAGACACAAAATTATTAACACCGAGAAAAGAAAAAACTCAATCTGCAGCAGAGCTTATAGCCTCTAACCCAGCTTCTCATAGAGCCATACGCAATTTAGGCGTCATAATTACATAACAAGCAACAAGTTAGATGGGTTCGAGAGTATTGAACAACTATTATTGTGTTGAAAGACCGCCAAGTAAACCGCTGTAATGACTGAATCCTCTGTGTGGTTAAACATTACGAAATATTGGCCATTACTCGCGTCCCGAACTTTGACCGTCAAGACCTGCTAGGAAGTCAAACATTGGGAGAGTTAAAAGAAGCTATGTCTGGATAATACTAGCCTCCGAGATTTTTTTATTTCCTTTTTTGGTTGTTTTTATTGCAGTTTTTGAGAATAATACTGTTAGCTTTTGGGATATCATTAATAATACATGTCCATTTCAACGTA
>JAWDGP010003767.1:0-15000 GCA_033675545.1 Elysia crispata
TCTGTAACACCAGTCTTGTTTATTATTTGATCTAAAGAACCTGAAACGCTTGTAAGCCCAAGCCCTAGCTGATGCTCTTCGTTTCTTGGCTTCCTCCATGGTTAGACCTATCAGATCAGCTTATCACAGAATATCTGGGTATATTCAATGATAATTCTAGGATTCTTAGCTTTGGTCTAGATTCTCTGGATCTTCCATGTAGATCACTACAGACTAAAGAGTATGTCTTTCGATATATATATATATATATATATATATATATATATATATATATATATATATATATAATCTAGGAATATGGCACCCTAGCCTTAAATTTCTATTTCTGTGAGTCTCACTCATAGAACGCTACACTGAGGAATGTGTTTTCAATTTTGTCTTCAACTTCAAATTCTAGATTCTAGATTTAGATCTAGATCTAGATCTATGTTTCTTTAAATCACAGTAATAGTGTCTTCCGTTTCTAGATCTAGCCTTCAAAAGTTCTTTAAAATAAAAACAGGCTTCAGACTCAAACCAATTCCAACAGTTCGTAAATCAAAGTCAAAGGTTTGACTTCAATCAGTAAGGAATGGATGCAAGCCGAGGTCAAACTCAGGACGGCTGAGTCTAGCCTTGGTCAATTCTAGATCTAGTCTAGATCAAGTTCTGCAAAGTCTTGCACATTCCTCCCGGGTTTCGGCACCATGTAATAACTGTACATTTCTCAGTCTCTCAGACACCAAACGATCTCAGAAAGTCTCCTGTAAATTGAAACAAACTTTATTAACTTGAACAAAATTGGAGTTGGCCCTGCCACATTGGTTTTCATCATCAACAACAATAACAAATCAGAGTAACTTGTCCCTAATTAACGGCTTTTGTCTAAGGGGAAACAATCCCAATATTATCGCGTTACTCATGCACCGATAAAAGTTGTCTTCCCTTATTATCTTCAACAACTACTACTACTACTACTACAACTACTACTACTACTACTACTACTACTACTACTACTACTACTACTACTACTACAACCACTACTACCATTACTACTACTACCACTACTACTACTACTACTACTACTACTACTACTACTACTACTACTACTACTACTACTACTACCACTACTACCACTACTACCATTACTACTACCACCACTACTACTACTACTACTACTACTACTACTAGTACTACTACTACTACTACTACTACCACTACTACCATTACTACTACCACCACTACTACTACTACTACTACTACTACTACTACTACTACTACTACTACTACTACTACTACTACTACTACTACTGCTGCTGCTGCTGCTGCTGCTGCTGCTGCTGCTGTTACTGCTACTACTAATCACCGTTTTTAGAAGCCATCACATATAGAGATGGATAACATTCCTAACCGTGATAACAAAATACTCGAAACGTTCTGATGCTTTCATTAGTTCCATTTTTAACTCAATCTCAAATAGAAAAATATTGTAATAGTGATAGTTTGAAAGATAATTTGAGACAGAGAGACAGAAAGAGAGGGAAAGACCCATAGTTGAAATTAGAGAGGGATAAAGCATGGTCCGTCCTGCCTGATGCTGTTAGGTTGGTTTTTTTTTTAACTATGAGAATGTTGTGATTTAAACGTTTACCCAAACAAAATTATCGATTCACGTCAGAAGAGTTTTTTTTTACTGATTGAGGCCTTCAGCCATTATGAGCTATTGAAAATAAACTTGGAAAGACACTTAATGAAATGGTCATCCAAGCCTCCAACAAAAAACCCACTCTTGCTGTATAAAAAAACGTAAAAAGCTCTATATCTAAAGCTAGAAGAACATTCTTCCTCTTTCAGATTGGTCTACCATGACGGAGCACGGGTTTTTTTCTGTTCTATAAAGTCAGCTTGCATCTTTGCTTTAAAAAAAAACACTGTCACATGCTCCATTCAGCTTATCACGTTGTACAGAGTTTGGGCGTTCTGCAAAGCATGATTTCCTCCTTTGAAAAAAAAAAACATGAGGGTAAAGTTAGCAAATAGAATATAAAGTCAATCGAGTTTTCAAATAAACCTTCCAAAAATGCTCGCTTATAGAAGTGATAACTGATATGCGCCTAGGCGACAACAACCAACCCTGAACATTATATACAATTTCTCTTCATTTCTTTGAACAATTTTATAGTTTTAATCAGAACCTTGTAACTTCTAGATTTGTTTGTAAACTTCTCTGTGCTAATTAGTTTTCTTCATTATTTAACTATATCCGTCATACACGATAAGCCGAGTAGCTTCTTGAAAAACTCCATATGAAAATAAAAATAAAATAATTGTATTGTAATTAGACACTTGTTATTAAATTTGTTTGACTGCATTTATATTCTTTACCTCACTATAGTTGCTCCTTCTCCCAGTCTTGTCTTCTCCTCCTTCACTACCTCACTAGAATTGCTTGCAGAAAAGAGAAATTCAGGCAATAGAGTATTCTGCACTTCCTGGTTTATGGCCTTATCTTTCAGCAGTAACGTATCAGCTTCATCCCCTCTTTCGCTTTTTTAAAACTTATTTGCCCTCTTTTGCCTGTCTTTGTATTTATGTACGACAACTGTATGTGCTTTCAAACGGGATGCGTTTCTGTAAATGCTATTCATTTGAACATAATAAAAACCGGTGGACCATACGAGAGGTGTTTACAAGTACTCTGATGAGTCAACTGAGTTAATTATGAACAAAAATCAAATGGCGTAAAACAAGAAATAATTATATACTTGTTTGAAAGCAGGCCCGCACCGATTTGGCGATTTCCATAGGCCTGTACCCCCTGTCCTTCACCTTAGTTTATTACCTTTTCTATTTCCTCCCTCTCTTTTTCTTCTCCTCTCCCTTGCGTCACAAAGCTACATATTTGCCCTCTGTATTTTTAAATTTAGCTGCTATAACCCATACAGCCGAATTTGCCTTTAAAGTTCTTACACCGATTTAGAGGAGAAAACTGGTATCAAATATATAATGTCGAAGTCATTGCTCTGTCAAGACCTTAGTTCTGGTCCCAAATGATGTATAAAACATAAATTTCATTAATATATCTCTATGCATATTTATATGTTTATCTATAAATCGCACAATTTCGCTATTTCATTATCTACCTAACTAAGCTACTTTCATAACTTAAGTATATATGTGTGTGTGTGTGTGTATATATATAATTATATCAATATAAATATATAAATCACTCTGTCAAAGTGTATTAATTTGTATTCTCTCTCTCTCTCTCTCTCTCTCTCTCTCTCTCTCTCTCTCTCTCTCTCTCTCATTTACACTTAAATTTTCTACGTATTTCACTTTATCTCGGTTTCTCGATTTTTTTTCATGGGAGCTTATTATACAAATTGAAGCAAACAGGTTAGTCTTCTACTCCAACCCAACCGTTTCAGCTATACCCCTTTTTTTCCCTCTGATATCTCTACTGACCGTGGCAAGTCACTTGGCTTGACGTATGTTTTTTAAAGCTCTTTGCGGTCACGTCGCAATGATTCAAAAGAAAAGAAGTTCTTTGCTGATATAAACAACTAGCTACAAAATAGAGTAATAAGAATATAACCAGTGTAAAAAGATGTCATAAATATAATGGTCCGTGATGTGGACATAGCAATAGATAAATTACTTGATAACAAACAAAAATTAAAATATATTTCTTTACTAACTGTTCAAAATCAATTGAAACCAAAAAAAAAGTAAAGAAAAAAAACACATTCAATAGTCAGGATTCTTTTGCAAGTATAATTTAAAAATTCTAGAACATCTGGTTAGGAGCATAAAAATGATTATTAAAACTGTGACTAGAAGAAAATTCCCAGTATTTTAGTTGGATCTGTGATCACGTTGTAATTTTATTTGCTGTTGAATAATCAACCTGCCTCTGCATGTGCAGTAGCAACGCATGAGTTCATCTTTAAAGAAATAATTAGAAACAACAAGGAACTAAAACATATTTGCACTGAGCCAACTGCAGTAAAGTCATTTCGGTTTTTTTTTTTTTAACTTTGGCGATAAGAATATTTCAATAGCTTGGCGCCTGGGTAACGAATTAAGATGTGGGTTCAATGTCAGTCCATTCTGCCTGTTTTTTACTATGTTTTCACGTCTTTCCTCGGTCTCGGTGCGAAAGTTTGTGTCTCCTTTGGGTAGGAGGCATTAAAAATGAAATGATTTATTGCAAATTCATTTTGTGACATAATTGTTATTATTATTATTATTATTATTATTATTATTATTATTATTATTATTATTATTATTATTATTATTATTATTATTATTATTATTATCATCATTATTATTATTTTTAGAAAATGATTGCAAATATGTATGTCTGGGCGGGTTTGTTGGCTGTCACTGCCTTACATCCTTCTACAAGCTTCCCTTACTCCGCCTCTCCACCCTTTTCTTTCCTTCTTTCTTTCTTCTTCTACCTCTTTTCAGCTCCACTATACCACTTCTATCTTCTTTTTATCAATATTTTAATTAAACTCTAAAAAATCTCTGCACTTGCCCACGTCTCTTTTCTTTCCCACTCATTCAAATAAGAAAACCAGTGCCGATATAAAGCTGTTCATGTCATAAATATTTTCATATCTTATCTTTATTTACAACAATTGTGTGAAACTTGAAATGCACTAATTAAACTATATGTATAATTCTTTGTCTATCCATCTACTTATCTATCTATCTATCTATCTATCTATCTATCTATTCAACTATCTCTATCTCCCCATATATTTATCTATGGATCGTTATATCTCACAAATTAATCTAAGTAAATAAAATATTTCCTTATCCAGCTGTTTTCCATCAGTCAAGCTGTACACTGGTTTCTTTTGTTTATCCGTTCACGTTTTTGAGTCTTTAACACGCAGATGATTTACTTATAATAACGCTGTGATAAAATATTTCGACCAGTCTGCCTCTTATTTCTACTTCATCTCTATATACCAGTCTTGTTTCAGATCCACCTTTCTCCCATGGCCTAATGTTAAAAATAGGAGCTTCGTCCACTAAAATGTCCAGTTTAGGAATCGTTCATGGGTTCAATTATCAATACGTTGATAATTTATACATACATATATATATTTACCTGAATTTTTATGTATGAGTTTTTATGTGACAGGGTATGGCACTTTTGAATTTCCCTTTAATGGATGAACAAAGTAAACCTCATCTTACCTTATCTTGTCTTATCTCTCTCTGTCTCGTCTCGCTCTCTTTCTGTCTGTTTGTTTGTCTGTCTGTCTCTGTCTCTGTCTCTGTCTGTCTCTCTCTCTCTCTCTCTCTCTCTCTCTCTCTCTCTCTCTCTCTCTCTCTCGTCCTCTTCCTTAATATTGTAATGTCTCTTAGTCTATCTCAGCTTTTCAATCTTTTTCTAACACAGTTCATATAAAAGGGAAGAAAAAAAGAAAGCACGATGTTTCTTTAAAACCATTTAACCATTTAACCATTATAATTTGTGCCAGATATTATTCTTTCCGTTGTCACAATGCATGGCAAGGCACATGGCTGGATCCAAGTTATATAAAGCTAGTTTTAGTCACCTCGCAATGTTTGGAGTAAGGAAACAATTTGTCTGACCAAAAAATTGAGCCATATTATCTCGTCTTTTATTTCATGTTAGAAATTTGCATGAGTATGACAGCCTTTTTCTCAAGAAAATGGCTATATTTTTTCTTGACCGTTACCTCAGTGAATACAGCTATGATCTTAAGGCACTGGAGGGCATATGGATTTTGCACTGAAATGCAAAGACTCTGCACTTCTTCCTCCTCTTGGAAATAAAAAAAAGAGTGAAACAAATTTTTTTTTTATCTTTCTACTCGTTGAACTTGTTTGTTGATTGTTTTTTCTTGTAGAAAGAACCATCATTTTAATGACATCTTTACAATTTGACAAATGAATCCTTTAAAAAGTATCCCGCGTTATTTTTATGATCGTTTAACATCTGACCATCAAATTTCATGTCGACGTATGAATTATAGACTTCAGATTGCTGATTCCATTAAAACCAGTCCGTCATAAAATAATCATGTTGTCAATTATTCATCTCTACCCTCAAAAACTTTAGTTTAATTCAAAAAAAAAAAATAAAAAAAAACCTACACAAACGGCAACGGACAATATTATTTTTTTCTTAGTGCGGATGATTCTACTATATCAGAATTAGTTATGCATAGATCGCCTCAAAAAGCCTATCACAATCCTCAATCCACTGAAACTTTAATTCGTGACACACCATATATATAATTATATTATATATAGCTAAGCAGGCTCAGCATGTCAGAAAAAAATATATATTAAACAAATTTTGGGTTTTGGGGAAAATCATATAGTATTAAATCGCATTATGCTAATACAATTATCCTTTAATTCATAAAGATAAAACAGTGACAAAAAGCTATATTTAGGGGTGTCGTCATCGGTTTAGAGGCACGGAGAAAGTACGCCTCGGGTTTTTTTTTTCATTCTTATTGCCTTTCTCTCGTGGGTTTCTAGAAGTATGTTTTAGTGCTCCTCTTATCTGCCTGTCTCTCACTTTCTCTCGTTATTTGCCTTCTCTCACATCCCCCCCCCTCTCTCTCTCTCTCTCTCTCTTTATCTTTGGTTCCTCTTTACTGTTCTCCCTAGCTGACAGCTCGGTCTCTTTGTACATGTTTACTCTCTGTTACTCTCCTATTTTTCTGTTGTCTTGCATTCTGTCTTTCAAGGGCTTCACCTCTTTCCAGTTTTCATAAATGAGTATCATTGTATTTTTATCACTATCTTTTATGTCTTCTTGACATTGTTGTTTTCGTAAATATTTTTTTTCCGTTAATGCTCAAATCGTTTCCGGTGATGTAGTTATACTTTTTTTGTCGATTTTTTTTAGCTTCTTTATTTTCCATTTTTTAAATATGTTATTCCAATAGCAATTTCTCTCTCTCTCTCTCTCTCTCTCTCTCTCTCTCTCTCTCTCTCTCTGTCTGTCTGTCTGTCTGTCTCTCTGTCTCTCTCTCTCTCTCTCTCTCTCTCTCTCTCTCTCTCTCTCTCTCTCTCTCTCTCTCTCTCTCTCTCTCTGTCTCTTTCTTTCTTTTCTATTTTTTTTTGGTAACCTGATTTGTTTTTGCTGTTGGGTTTGTATTATGTCCATTCTGATGACTCAGTTAATTTTTTTCCAATATTGTTCATAATATCCTTAGTATTACTTTTTTTTTTTTTATTTTGTTGTCTTTTTTGTCAAATTTATTCTTTATGGTAATTATTTTCAATACGTCGCATCGTGTTCGTTGATTTTATCATTTTTACGAAATTTTTTTTTTGTTTTCATTTTATTGGTGCTATTTCCATTATTGCCATAAATGATGTTTACAATAATCCATTTCATGGTATAAGGATTTGCACTGTTTTTGTCATCCTGTTTTTTATGAATTGCTCGCAGTACTGGGTTACCCTTGCATTAATCCTACTGATGTATTAGGATACCAAAACCATCATTGAGACATCACGTTGTGTAACTTTACTAACCGGAACTTTTCAATAGTGAGGAAGGCTGACAAATCCAATCCTGTGCTTCTTCGACTTGACAGTAAATAATTAAAATTAATTAACGTTAATGACAAAAAAATATAAACCTTGCAGAAAAAGCAAACAAGCTTAAAAACGATTTTCAAAACTTTTACTGAACAATTGGTTCTATTTGTAACGTGGAACGTGAAGTTTACTTTAATAAAACAATTGAACCTGGAAGTATTACGCTAAAAGTTAATATTACTTAAGATCAAATTAGTTTAACTTTGAATTGCTAAGCGTTTAAAGAATTTATAACCATACCCGAAATTTCACATACCCATTGAACTAATTCTAGTGTGAGAAAAAAAATAGGGATACAGAAATGAAAAACACATAACATTTGTTTATGGATGCTTAATTTTATGTATTTTTATGTGAACTTGTAAAAATAGGAATTTAACCTACAGGGAATGGTTAAGGTGTTTCTGAACCTTAAAGTAAAAGTGCTCTGTAGTCTTCCAATCTTTTTAAAGATTCTTTCAATCGAAAATTATGAGATTAAGTATACTGGAACAAAAAAAATAGGGTACGGCCGCACTGCCTTAATGGAGCACGCTTAATAAGGAGCTTTTAAAAAGAATACGTAAAACAATTTAAAAACGTTCAAAATGTTTCGCCAGGGTTGTAACAGACAAAAAGAGCATGACGTTAAAGCAATGCAGACAATGTATGCCAGGGATAACCGAGGGGGTAACACAATCTATCTACAGCGCCATCAATAGATTGAAGCATCATGAAATTTTGAAAGTAGAACTGTTACACTCTAAGAGCTTCTCCTCAGAAAATAAATGTTGCCTAGTATCTTGCTAAGGGTTTCGGCCTAACCCACAGTTTTTTTACGCTGTTGGAAAAAAAAAAGATAGCTAGAGAGAGAGGGAGACAGAGAGACAGAGAGAGACGGAGAGAGAGACAGAGACAGACAGACAGACAGACAGACAGATAGACAGATAGACACACTGACAAACAGAGACTAAGAGGTAAAGTATACTTTTTTTAATTGAAAATACCAAAGATTCAGGACCTAAACAAACGTAACAACATTTTGTAAGCTGAGATTTGTAATTCACACATAAACTGGCATAAAGGTTCTTTGTTTTATAATCAACGGACCATTTTATATCTCTAGATCTTACCACACATGAAATTCTTCTCATCTTATCTGACAAGCCCAAGGTCTCGCAACGGATTCGATGCTTAAGGGCTACGTGATAGTTTGGATGCATTTTACATAACCAGCCCTATGATAATCGCTAGGGTACCCCCCCCCTTATTAAACCCATGATATCTTAGGTTACAACGATTCCGCTGGGCCTGGTTTAAAAAAAAACAAAAAAAAAAAACACTTGTTGCCATGTCAGGACTGTGGCATGGGACCTAAAAATAATTATGTCCGTATTGCAGTGAGAGCTCTCATCAAAGGTTGCTTATGTCCAAAGTTAGGGTTGGATAAAGTTTTAAAGAGTTCGGGCTGAGTTCAACAGGAAAAATGTTCTAAATATTATATTATTTTCGCTTATCATAAAATTACATAATTGCTTGTCTTTGACATCCAAATTTCAAGTTAGTAAAAAAAAATGGATAATATATCTGATCTTAAATGGACATAACTTCGCTTTACATCTGAATCGTTATGAATTAATTAGTTTGATTTTGGACAATAATGATCAATTTAGTTTTACTTTTTCCCTTTATTTTTTTTTTTTTTTTCGGAATTTTATTACGCTCTTAAGGCTTTAGTAACAAAAAAAAAAACTTAAGACCAGTTCTGTTGAATTTTCTTTTATTTTGTGTTCAAAACATAATTATTAAAAATGATGATTAAACCAGTTCATTTGAGCCGCATCAACATTTCTGATGATTGGTTTCATCATATTACATCCACATCATTTTTTTTGTAAAGAATTGTTAGGTAATTCAGTTAAATTGAATAGATATATACTTGTAAATACAAAGAGAATGACTTCCCTTTAGCAGTCAAATTTTTCTCAGGAACTTACAGCCTTATCAATACCATTAATGATGATCTATAAATAGATTAGGAAAGTACGAATTTTTTTAGCAATGATGTCATCATTTTCATGTGACTTTATAAAAAATGTTGGCCTGGTTTGTTTTGAGATAAAGATAGATGTACAACTGTCTGATGATGAGGATGATAGTAATAGTAGTAGTAGTAACGGTGGTAGTATAAGTAAGAATTATTAGACCTAGAATTGTAGGTAGTAGTCAGCAGTGGTAACGGTAAGGCTTTTAAGTGAAAATGACCGAAAATGCTTGAATTGGTAGGATTGGAACCATCGATTTATAGATGCTTCGGACCCAACCCCTTGCCATTTAAAGGGAACATAGTCTATACCAATATGCCACTACGCACCCTTAAAAGAGAGTTAGTTTCATGCCGATGGTATTTACTGAGCCTTCCTGAGTACTTGCAATCTTGACTGGGAAAGCCCAAATCGCACCAAAGACAACATTATTATGATAATAATTAATGATAATGATAATAATGATAATAATAATAATAATAATAATAATAATAATAATAATAATAATAATAATAATAATAATAATAATAATAATAATAATAATAATGACAATAATAATAATAATAATAATAATAATAATAATAATAATAATAATAATAATAATAATAATAATAATAATAATAATGATGATGATGATGATGATGATGATAATAATAATAATAATAATAATAATAATAATAATAATAATAATAATAATAATAATAATAATAATAATAATAATAATAATAATAATAATAATAATAATAATAATAATAATAATAAAAATAATAATAATAATAATAATAATAAAAATAGATATGTCGATACTGCTTTAATGTGTAGATATCGAATATGTTTCCGGAACGGTGAAAATCAATGTATTTTATAATTATCCTAGTGCTTTAAACTGTTCCCACATTTGAGCTAAGGTGTAATATGAAAATAAAATTAAGATACAGATATAGGAAAAGTGACAAGCAGTGAAGTTTTGAAACTTTTTTTTTTTTTTTTTTTTTTGACAAATGTTTTTTTTTTTCGAAATAATATATAAAAAGCCAAGGAGATTGAAAATGGTTAGAGGTTATTTCTGAGATTTCGCAGGAAAGGCTAACGGGCCCTAAGCTAGACTACGACGTTATATTTTTAGAATGACCGACATCATTTGCATAAACTCCTCCCACCCAGTTGTACGTAGCATAATCGCTTTTCGCAAACATGCTAGCCCTCTCGCCGAGAACGTAACTGTTATGCAAGGGTTACATGATGATTGCCGGCGATGCTCTAATGCCACCGGTACTGAGTACTAGCCTGGAACAGGTGCAAGAGCGCTGTGTAAAGTGTGTTTTCACTGCATTCTCACACAGTTACATTACATAACAATCGCATGATGCTAGACAGTTTGACCAGCAGCAGCAGATTCCACTAGTTTAAACAGTTGATAGGACTGACCAGGCTTGCGGCTTCCGATGTAAACAACACAGGCTAGTTTGCACACGTGACTAGGGGAACCACGTGTTAGTTACGTTGTGACTCATGCTGGCGGTACGTAACTCTGTCTGTGAAACATGGCTATTAACAAAATAGGGAGAAAGGAGTGTCAGGATTCCAAAGCTGAGGACCAAAAAAGCATAAGGAATGAAATATAGATGAAAATGGTGTGGAGGGAAAGTGGGAAAGAGAGGGAGAAAGAGAGAGACAGAGAGACAGAGAGAAACACAGAGAAAGAATCAAAAATGCATAAAAATGTATGCAGGGAAAATAGAGAAAACAGTGCTCGAGAGATAAACTTTGAGAGATTCAGAGTGATAGGAAGAAGGAGACATGAGAAAAAAACTGTTTTTTTTTTAAACTTGTGGGAAAAAAAATAAAAATAATGGTCTGAGAAGGATTCAGAGAAAAATTGCACCTCACAGCGCGGCACATTATCGCAGGAATTCAGACCTTCTTATAATAGTCTATAGGGATGTGAGTTAACTTTGGAAAGTACACAATTACGTGTGACAGTAATGCGTCACGATATACTGAATACAGCACCATCTTGTTTATCTTTCTTTATACAAGAGTGTTTTAAAGGTTTTGTGAACCCATAAAGTCATACATTCTTGATATTAGGCGACTCCCTGATGAAATAAGTGTGCTTAAACTTTTCTAAAGAGAGCGAGCGAAAAAGAGAGAAAGAGGGAAGAGAACAGATGGATAGAGAAAGAAAAAATATAGGATAGTTCACTGTGCGAGTGTCGCATTGAGATCTCGCTGTTAAGTTAAGTGAACTATGGTAAAACTTATCGAGCTCTTGAGTAAAAAAAGATCAGAGAGTTCACTGTGCGAGTGTCGCATTGAGATCTCGCTGTTAAGTTAAGTGAACTATGGTAAAACTTATCGAGCTCTTCAGTAAAACTTATCGAGCTCTTCAGTAAAAAAAGATCAGAGAGTTCACTGTGCGAGTGTCGCATTGAGATCTCGCTGTTAAGTTAAGTGAACTATGGTAAAACTTATCGAGCTCTTGAGTAAAAAAAGATCAGAGAGTTCACTGTGCGAGTGTCGCATTGAGATCTCGCTGTTAAGTTAAGTGAACTATGGTAAAACTTATCGAGCTCTTGAGTAAAAAAAGATCAGAGAGTTCACTGTGCGAGTGTCGCATTGAGATCTCGCTGTTAAGTTAAGTGAACTATGGTAAAACTTATCGAGCTCTTGAGTAAAAAAAGATCAGAGAGTTCACTGTGCGAGTGTCGCATTGAGATCTCGCTGTTAAGTTAAGTGAACTATGGTAAAACTTATCGAGCTCTTGAGTAAAAAAAGATCAGAGAGTTCACTGTGCGAGTGTCGCATTGAGATCTCGCTGTTAAGTTAAGTGAACTATGGTAAAACTTATCGAGCTCTTGAGTAAAAAAAGATCAGAGAGTTCACTGTGCGAGTGTCGCATTGAGATCTCGCTGTTAAGTTAAGTGAACTATGGTAAAACTTATCGAGCTCTTGAGTAAAAAAAGATCAGAGAGTTCACTGTGCGAGTGTCGCATTGAGATCTCGCTGTTAAGTTAAGTGAACTATGGTAAAACTTATCGAGCTCTTGAGTAAAAAAAGATCAGAGAGTTCACTGTGCGAGTGTCGCATTGAGATCTCGCTGTTAAGTTAAGTGAACTATGGTAAAACTTATCGAGCTCTTGAGTAAAAAAAGATCAGAGAGTTCACTGTGCGAGTGTCGCATTGAGATCTCGCTGTTAAGTTAAGTGAACTATGGTAAAACTTATCGAGCTCTTGAGTAAAAAAAGATCAGAGAGTTCACTGTGCGAGTGTCGCATTGAGATCTCGCTGTTAAGTTAAGTGAACTATGGTAAAACTTATCGAGCTCTTGAGTAAAAAAAGATCAGAGAGTTCACTGTGCGAGTGTCGCATTGAGATCTCGCTGTTAAGTTAAGTGAACTATGGTAAAACTTATCGAGCTCTTGAGTAAAAAAAGATCAGAGAGTTCACTGTGCGAGTGTCGCATTGAGATCTCGCTGTTAAGTTAAGTGAACTATGGTAAAACTTATCGAGCTCTTGAGTAAAAAAAGATCAGAGAGTTCACTGTGCGAGTGTCGCATTGAGATCTCGCTGTTAAGTTAAGTGAACTATGGTAAAACTTATCGAGCTCTTCAGTAAAAAAAAGATCAGAGAGTTCACTGTGCGAGTGTCGCATTGAGATCTCGCTGTTAAGTTAAGTGAACTATGGTAAAACTTATCGAGCTCTTCAGTAAAAAAAAGATCAGAGAGTTCACTGTGCGAGTGTCGCATTGAGATCTCGCTGTTAAGTTAAGTGAACTATGGTAAAACTTATCGAGCTCTTGAGTAAAAAAAGATCAGAGAGTTCACTGTGCATTATTCGTGAGATCTGCTCTAGAGTAAAAAAAGATAAGATAGTTCACTGTGCGATTGTCGCATTGAGATCTCGCTGTTAAGTTAAGTGAACTATGGTAAAACTTATCGAGCTCTTGAGTAAAAAAAGATAAGAGAGTTCACTGTGCGAGTGTCGCATTGAGATCTCGCTGTTAAGTTAAGTGAACTATGGTAAAACTTATCGAGCTCTTGAGTAAAAAAAGATCAGAGAGTTCACTGTGCGAGTGTCGCATTGAGATCTCGCTGTTAAGTTAACTGAACTTTGGTAAAACTTATCGAGCTCTTGAATAAAAAAGAGAAGGCGAATACCTAGGCATTGACAAAGTTAAATAAAATCTAATAATAACTCTTTACTTGAATGTAGGTCATGTGTCACTGGCGCGCTTTATCTTTATGGAGAAAATTGAGAGACGAGATCCAAAGATTTCGAAATGGTTTCCAAATTTAGTTGGGTATAAGAGAGTAAAACGATAGTTCGGCTTCTTGTGGTGTGGTGGCTCTAAATAATAATTTGAAAATAAGGTTGACCAGGTTTCCTCACATTCTTATCCGCTTTAGCGGTTTCAACAAGAGCTTATCCAATGCCCTCAATCTTGCCAGTTCCCTGTTGTGGCCCAATGTTATAAGCTGTATGCTAAGTGGGTTCATGTTTCCAACTTATCTGGACGCAGAAAACACCAGACACATATAAAGTATTAAAAAACTAAGAAGTTAAAATGTAGAACGAGAGTAGCATTTTTTTTTTATTTTGAGATTCTTCTAGTTTCATAGCACCATGTCGAAGTTGAAGCAGGTCGCTGTATATTGGTAAATCAACTACTAAACGGTGTTTAAAGCTATTGATATCGACACGCTATTATATGTTATTGCAATGGCGGTTTTCCGCAGCTAGCCATACATGTATCTCTACGAACATTGACCAATGCTTTATGTGGTGTGTCACTGCTTTATTAGTGGGAATGCCCATTTTCTTCTGCCTGAAATCTTGATGTTTTTAGAAATATTGGTTGGAGTTATTTTGTGATTATAAACTTTATAAATTATTGATAAAAGAAAACGGAGAGAGAGAGAGAGAGAGAGAGAGAGAGAGAGAGAGAGAGAGAGAGAGAGAGAGAGAGAGAGAGAGAGAGAGAGAGAGAGAGAGAGAGAGAGAGAGAGAGAGAGAGAGAGAGAGACAGAGACAGAGACAGAGAGAGAGACAGAGAGAGAGACTAAGCGCTGATATGGGAAGGAAATTTTGAAAGGTCGTATGATGTTAAAAGATAAAGGGGGAAAATGGATGGAATCGTAGCAGAATGCCCTAAGGCTAACATTACCAGTTATGTAAAAGATAGGATTTCTGTTTAACCTTTTAAGGTTTTAGCGACACAAACAAGACTGTCAAGTATGACCGAATTTTTAAAAAAATGGCTTTCAAACTCAACCGCTTACACTGTGTCAAGGAGGAAAATGTCCTTTAAGATATCAGGGCTGAATCTTTAATCTTACTGTCACAGCCATCAGTTGAAAGGTAAATGCAGTGACGCAGAAGAAA
>JAWDGP010003767.1:17500-26879 GCA_033675545.1 Elysia crispata
CTTGCAAGCTCTATCTACGATTACTCCATCATTGCTGTGGGGAAATAATTGGAGCGAGAAAAGGTCGACTGCCCCGACCTGGAGGACACTTTGAGGTAAACATGCTGTACGATGGTCTGGTTTTCTTTTAAAAAAAAATCTTAATTGCTCTTATCAGGGAAAATGTTAAGCTTATGAATATTTTATTTGCCTATTTCTTAAGGAAAAAGCCCAGAGGACAATTCTTTTTGTTGTGAATGTGATGGGAAAGTGTTGAGAAAAATATTGTTCTTGTATGACCATGGGAAGGAGGCGCCAACAAAGACCCTTTTTTAACAATTTAAAAAAAATAACTTAAAATACAAAATCCAAGAGATAGCCCATAGTTAAATGAGACGTACAAATATTTTTTCCCTATTGAAATGTTTGCCAGTTGCTATGTTAACGGCTGCCACCTTCAATTTGAAGCACATTTTTAAAACCTATAGGCACCTTCCTTTTTTGACAAAATTCATTCAACTTTTGTCCGCTGTTAGCTGAGTTTCTCTTTTCAAAAACACGTTGTGGCAGATTTTTCCTTCGATCATTTCAGTTGTCACAAGATGTTCTAGTTTCTCTCTTCTAATCACATGACCAGAAAAGGTTTCATAACGTTTACGTGTTCTAACTATGAGTGACCTTGTTGTGTCGGCTTTTCAAAATACCGTTTCGTTTTATTTATTTACAGTCCATGATATTCTTAACATTCTCTGTATGAACCACGTTTCTGTTTTTCTTTTGTATCTGTTTTGAAATTGACGAGGCCTCGCAGCCATGCATCATAATGGCTTCAATATATCACTCCAATGCTCTTCTTCTTCTGTGAATGGACTTGTGTGGTTTGTTTTGCCTTGGTTACAAGTCATTTTATTCTCTGAAAAGTCATATTGCAAGCTAATCCCAGGTTTAATTTCAGTTCTTTTATGTGTATCGTTTGATATTAAAGGACTCAAGTATTTGAATTGCTCCCTGTGCTTGAGTTTATATCCGTTCATAAAGATGTTTATATATGAACACTCATTGTTTCTATTGACTTACTTGACTTATCGCCGTTCCGCATCGTAGTCGTCAGACTGCAACGCCGCGGCTGCCTTTTGTATTCCTGTGCATAGTATCCTCCACTGATCCCTCTGTTCTGCGATCTTTTTCAGGTTTTCAATGTCTTTGAAGGTTTTAAGACAATAAGTATTACTTTCTAAACGGGACAAGTCGTTGTTCAAGACCACTGGCAAGGTAGTGATTGGTCTTCCCCTGTAATTGTCCCTTGTGGGATAAAGAATCCTTCCATGGCTTTATTGGCTGGGATTTCTCTGTCGCGTCGCAGTATATGTCCGAACAAACGCCATCTGTTTTCCAAATCATACAGTGAAAGCGGGCGTTCATTGCATTGCTTGTATTGTTTCTATTACGGAAAGTTATTTCTGTCTTTTATTTTGCAATTTCAACCCATTCTTTCTGCTTTCTCCTTCAACCATGTCAAGTGTTTTTTGTTGTTTTTTTTAATGTTATTTATACAGCGTCATTAGCGCATATCAAGTTGTTTACGTTGTGCCCTCTTATTTTAATTCCTGGGAATTGTTCTAGATTTCGAATAATGATCATTTCACTGTGCAGAGAGAGAGAGAGAGAGAGAGAGAGAGAGAGAGAGAGAGAGAGAGAGAGAGAGAGAGAGAGAGAGAGAGAGAGAGAGAGAGAGAAAAGTCTGGGGAAAGCACACATCCTTGTCTGACACCACGCTTTATTTTATTATTATTTTTTAATGAGCTTATTTCCCCATCTTCTCGCATTGCTGTCGTCTGTTCCCGGTGCATGTTTTTGGTCACCCGTAGATCTTGTCCATTTATCTTCAGCTGTGTTACGTGTGTGATTATGTCATCATGTCGTGGTCTGTCAAATGCCTCGGTGCAGTATAAATTTATCCCTCTTTGTACTTCCAGAGCTCGCTCAATTATAGCTCGAAGGGTGTTGATTGCATTCTTTGTACCTTTTTCCTCCACAAAGCCACGCTGCTTATCTGCTATTGCTGGTTTGATTTTGTTTTTGACTCGCATCATTATGAATCTTAAAGGTATTTTGGTGATATGACTCTAGAGACTCATCGTTCTATGCCATTCACTCTCTGTTGCCCCTGGTTTCTTTGGCACTGCTATAAATATAGATTTGGAGAAATCAGGTCGAGTCTGACCTGTGTCATAGATTTTGTTGAGTAGTGTTGTGGTCTTGTCAATTCCATAATCTTCAAGAGCTTCTAAAGGTTCCAACGATATATTGTGTGCTTTACCTAATTCCATCTTCGTTTTTGCTGCCTGGATCTCATCTTCCATATAGTTGAACCAGCAACATCGCGCTCCATTACATTGTAATCTTTTCTGTGGTCTTCAAAACGTTGACTTATGTGCTCTGCCCATCTCTCTAAGCATGTTTTCTTGCCAGAGATTTGTTCAGTGTTTTTGAACATAGCCTGATCAGTACTTCTGTGGTATAGATCGATGTTTCTCCACTGGGTTCATCACATTTTTTAATCTGATTTCTTTGTACGGTGTTTCTGTTTTTCTATAGTTTATTTTTGCCTCCTTTTTACCGCGAGGTCAAAATATCCACAGTCATCCACTTTTGATTTATTTCCCTTTTGGATCTTTTCCTATAACAAGGTTATCGATATAGCACTCTTCAACTAGTTTCTCTCATCCCATGTTCAGTCCATTCTTGTCGGTTGCTGAAACCATGCGTTTCTTTTCCTATAATAAGGTTATCGATATAGCACTCTTGAACTAGTTTCTCTCATCCCATGTTCCTTCCATTCTTGTCGGTTGCTGAAACCATGAGTTTCTTTTCCTATAATAAGGTTATCGATATAGCACTCTTCAACTAGTTTCTCTCATCCCATGTTGCTTCCATTCTTGTCGGTTGCTGAAAACATGCGTTTCTTTTCCTATAATAAGGTTATCGATATAGCACTCTTCAACTAGTATCTCTCATCCCATGTTCAGTCCATTCTTGTCGGTTGCTGAAACCATGAGTTTCTTTTCCTATAATAAGGTTATCGATATAGCACTCTTCAACTAGTTTCTCTCATCCCATGTTCCTTCCATTCTTGTCGGTTGCTGAAAACATGCGTTTCTTTTCCTATAATAAGGTTATCGATATAGCACTCTTCAACTAGTATCTCTCATCCCATGTTCAGTCCATTCTTGTCGGTTGCTGAAACCATGAGTTTCTTTTCCTATATTAAGGTTATCGATATAGCACTCTTCAACTAGTTTCTCTCATCCCATTGTTCTGATACCCTGTCCATAGGCTCCTACCATATTTTCTTCTCTTTCCTCTTCTACTTTTGCATTAAAATCGCACATGATTCTAAGAGGCTTCTGCTGTATGCATTGCAGTGCACCTTGGCTTACTCTACACCCTCATAGTTTTTTTCTATGTCGTCTAATTGATGTTGGTGCGTATATCTGAACGATCTTACCATTCCATATTTTGCCGCAATCTTTAGAAGTAAAACTCGATCCGATGGTGTCAAATAGCACTTGACTATTTTCCACGTGAGTATAAAAAGAAAGAAATGAGCTTGAATCAACCGAGAAAAATTTGTATGAACTTGTGGTTTATACCTACAAAGTCTTATCTTAAGCGTTCAAAGATAAATGGAAATTGATTGCAAAAGGACACAATTATATGATTTCCAGTATTGTAAAAAAGGAATTTATTTTTAAAGTGGGACTTTAAGATTTAAGATACAGTCTGATAGTATGGAAAAACACTGCGTAATAATACGCAAAGGCTTGTTATTAAATCGGAACTAAGTAAAACTATATGTTATTTTGTTTTACTAAAATGTCTTAACCATCTTTTTTTTTAATTGTTTATTAGTTGTCTGCTTCATGTTTTTGCAATCTTAATTATTTTTGTAAATAAGCATCTCTCTATCCATCTCCTCTTTCTCTCAATCTCCGTCTTTCTCTCTCTCTCTCTCTCTCTCTCTCTCTCTCTCTTACTCTTTCGCCCTATATATTTTTCCTTTTCTTTGCGACTCTTTCTTTTTCGGGTTATTTCCTTCCATGCTTTCTTAATCTTTCTCTCGCTCTTTCCCTCTGTCTCTGTCTCTGTCTGTCTGTCTCTCTCTCTCTCTCTCTCTCTCTCTCTGTCTCTGTCTGTCTGTCTCTCTTTCTCTCTCTCTCTCTGTCTGTCTGTCTGTCTGTCTGTCTCTCTCTCTGTCTGTCTCTCTCTCTCTGTCTTTCTGTCTCTCTCTCTCTCTCTTACTCTTTCGCCCTATATATTTTTCCTTTTCTTTGCGACTCTTTCTTTTTCGGGTTATTTCCTTCCATGCTTTCTTAATCTTTCTCTCGCTCTTTCCCTATGTCTCTGTCTCTGTCTGTCTGTCTGTCTGTCTCTCTCTCTCTCCGTCTCATTCTCTCAGTTTTGCGCCTCTCCCTTCATTTATATGTCTTTTTTTTTAATCTTTATGTCCTTTTCTAAATCAAACTATTAATGAGTTTCCCTCATTAACTGTGTCTCGCTATTTTTTTTTTTTATTTTGCATTTCTTTCCGGCTCTTCCTCTTTCGTTCTCTCTCTCTTCCTATCTCTCTATCCATTTATCTATCCATATATCTATTTCTCTCTCTCTGTCTTTCTCTCGGACTAACGAAATGGAAAGTGATGGCAGAAAGAAGGACTCGTCTGGAGATAAGACAGCTCTCTCTCTCTCTCTTTTTTTTTTTCCACTATCTATCTTTATGTCCGTTTCTCAATCAGCCTATTAATCAGTCCTCCTTTGAAACTGTGTGTCGGTATTTCTTGCATTTCGATCCGGTTCTTCCTCTTTCATTCTCTCATTCTGTCTCTCCCTCTCTCCGTCTATCTACCTCTACATCTATCTCTCTTTTCTTTGTCTCTATCCTGTCATTTTGATCTTTTTTTTCATTTTTAATAGATGTGTCCATGGCAGTTTTTTTTTTTTTTAGTATTTCTTTCTCCCTAACTATGTATCGTTTTTTCCTTCTTCTATTTCTGATTCTTCATCTTCCACATTTTTCCTCCTTCTGTGTCCCTCAGGATCTTTTTTTTTTCCTCTCTCTCCCTCTCTCTCTTTCTCTCTCTCTCTCTCTCTCTCTCTCTCTCTCTCTCTCTCTCTCTCTCTCTCTCTCTCTCTCTCTCTCTCCCTCTCTCTCTCTCTAATCAAGAGCAGATCCAGGCAGCTAAAAGTCGATTTACCCAATTTTTTTTTTTACCAGATATGTGGAATAATTTGGTTTTAGAAATTTATTGCTTTTCGTATTGTATAACATTTTAGTAAACAAAACACTAAAAGTTATTAACATATGTCATTATAACTTTTTTTTTTTATTAAATTCATTTATTTTTACATACAACACTGTAGGTTTATATTTTATCAAGACAGCACACAAAACAAAACAAAATATCCTCTTTTCCATTTTTCAACCTTCCAAAACTCTTTGTCAATATATGGAATTAGCCAAAGGCTTAAAGAGTTCAGCCATGATTTAACCATACAGCAAATGCATGATCTACATGTGTTTTAAATAAGTGTGTGTGGATCTAATGTGTGTGGATCTAATGTGAGCTCATGTTTACAGCCACAGGGAAGGAACTGACGAAATGCAAAATGTTTGACAAAACACACAAAAGCGTCTTTCTCGAATGCTTGTGTCGGAAATTGCATTAAATCTTGTGATAAAATTGTTAAATGCACAGAGATCTTCAAATTGAAGTAGTAAAACTGTCCAACAAATATAATTTTACGCTCTCAATCATTTTACTACACAAAGACAATAACCTGTCCGAAAATAGTTTCTCGTATTGCGTTTTTTTTTGCAGTCATTCCAACAAGCCCCCCACCCACCACCTTTTTTTTTAGAAAGCACTCACATGTAATTGTAAGGCCCCAGACAGAAACGGTGGCTACAAAATAGAGCGGCAACCTTTAGTAGACTGTACAGAAATCGTTAGCAGACTAGCAACAACAGCGCGACGGTGACGGACGGCTCATAAAATTAATTTAAAGACCAGAAATATGAAAATAGCAGCTACTTATTTATTGTTGAGCTGCATGCTACTTCTTTTCTCTTTTTACGGTTGATTCTCTTTTACTCTCTGTTTCTCAGCCTCTGTCTCTGTCTGTCTGTCTGTCTGTCTGCTTGTCTAAATAGAAAAGCAAAAACACCAAAACCACTGTCGACTCCACAGTTGACGACACAAAAGCTCTGTGGAACATGTTAACAATGTAACAACAGGCTTAAGGTTTATGTTTACCTCCAAATTCAGTGAGACTCGTATGCTTTTTGTTTTTCATCCAGACGCCAGACGTTATTTATTCTTATACATGTTTTTCTTTTTTTTTTTTTTCATCTCTTGCTAATTTGAAATGCAAATATCTGTGCTTATATTATATCTTGACCTCACTAGAACTGCCCTTCTCCTATAATATATTGCAATTACTTTGTATCCCTAAATGTCTTATTATATATAAACTTTTTAGACTAGTAAATACTATTTATAAAACACCCTTTTCGGTTTTTTTTTTGTTTTTTGTTTTATGCGAACAATGTGAGGGTAGAGCCACTCTCACGGCAGAGAAGCTGAAGTCATGCAGAGATATGCTTGAACTGGTTTAGACAATGCTTCAAAAATATTCGTCAGTTTTATCATCAAGATATTCCAAGTTATTAAACCTCAAAACAGTATTACCCAAGTGACATTGTTTATTACACGTATACTTTCCTAAATATTGGGGCACATCATATAAAAATATCCTGTGTATATTATGTTAAAAAGATTAGATACATGGATACGTTTTTTTGTTTTTTTTTCATCCGGCCTGGGTAACTACATTAAAAAGTTTTTTCATCATAAAAGTTGTGAAACAATAATAAACAGGATACAAAAAAAAAACGAACAAAACAAACAGTCGGAATGTACACTTTCTACCAACATTGATGTAAATAACAAACTTGCGGTTTCTGCTCTTTGAGCAAGTAATAAGGAATTGAGTGAAAATATGTTATTGTGTGAGGCTTTCTATAACTTTATTGTGATCAACAGTTATCAGGTAGGTGTAAAGAATAGCCTTGATTATTAAGGCAGAAGGAATATAAATACCATCTTGTGTTAAACTAAAATGCGTCGCATGCAAATTTTAGCAATTTGAAAAACCATTATAATGTTAAGTGTCAAATATATACATATTATTTAGGTCAAGTTTTAAATATAAAAAATTAAAATAAATGTTTAGTTGTTTGCCATGGAATAACAGAAAGAGTATATATACAATTTACATAATTCATGGACATTACTCATACATATGGTACGCACATTAATGTCGAATTAGTGTTGAAATACAGACATTTGATAAAACAACAACAAAAAAAAAAAAATATGAGATGAAAATCTGTGTCATTCTTTAACAAAAATTGATCGTCTAAAACCGCTCAAATTTACAGACTTAGCGTAAAATCATAGGTACTTGAAACCATGTCAAAAGGCAATCATATCCATTTTTGAAATATTTCATTCAAACGTGAAAAAGTCCAAAGTTTCATAGGAACACTCCAGTCATCGTAAACCACTTTCGCAGACTTAGGAGACTACAAATATTGTATTGCTCAGGACGACTTCAGTTATACTAATCTAGTCTCTCAATTTTAAGAGACTTGTATAATTAAGAACTTCTTAAGAAGAAACCAGTCATGGTAAATCACTCTTACAGACTTAAGAAAAATGAGAGGAACAAAAAAAGAAATAACATCTGGTGGCTCCTAAATCACCAGAATCAGATTGTGCACCGGCGAGGGCAGACTTCGCACTCACAAGCTCTACAAAATCAGAGCCAGAGAATCTCTACTATGGCCCTGTGGCTCTGAGCCATTTGCAGATTGTACACAGGTCATAACAGACTTTTGGCTCACAAGCTCTACAAAATCAGAGTCAGAGAATCCGTACTATGGTCCTGTGGCTCTGAGCCATTGACAGCTGTTGATACACTCTAGATCAAAGTTAGGAGATGTGAAACCATCGCAAGCTAAAAAGTACAATAAATAAATCCACCAATATAAGAGACATGCCATTCTATACCATGCAATGCCATCATCACCATATCAGAAATATTCATGCCGTCAGCAAAGACTACAGCCGCGTCATATAAGACATATATTTGGTCTTCAGTAAAATAACTACAAAAATACATAACTTAAGCATATCACGGAATCCTACAAATTTATATCTCACACTTTTAAGAATCTTATTAGGTTTAAGATTTTTTAAAACCGCAATCCAGTGGAAGGGTCATAATATTGACCAGTAAAGGGGGGTAAATTCAAACTGTATATTTAGAAAGAACTTTCCATATATCAACATTCATGTTGTTGTTTTTTTTGCCTGGACTTCTCCACTCTCATCTCCTACTAATCCAGCCTATTGGTCTTAACCATTCCTCTTATTATTTCCGTTCTTGTTCTTCTTTATCTTAATATTGTTCTTCCGATCTTCTTCTTCTTCTTTTTCTTCTTCTTTTTTTTTCTTCTTCTTCTTCTTCTTCTTCTTCTTCTTCTTCAGCCCCTTTCTTTCTTCTCCGTCAACTTCTGTTAGGATTTACTTCAGTTGGTGTCAACACGCCCTGGCCCAGCACTAGCCAGGTCAAGTCAGGTCACCTACACCACGAAAAACAACACATTTGCTGATATAGTGTGGTTGATTGAAACCTAAGAAAAAACAAGTGTCGCACACTACGTAACGCATGGTGAACCAGATGTCAGCTGACTGCTTGCATGTGACATTCCATGCATGTGTTACATGTCAGGTCTTCGTCCAGATGGTGATGTCAAGACAGTTTAGTTTGATAATGTATCAAGCGGGTCTTCCAACTTGTGTTTTAGTCACACGGGAGACGTCTTAGACCGTTCAAAGAAACTACACAGTTTGTAAAACTTTTCTTCCTGAAAGCGTTAAAAATTTACACCATACCAGCTTTGACAGCAGTAGAGCAACAGTCGATCAGAATGGACCTGGATACATGAGAAGCTTGACTTTAGAAAGAGTGAAGGAGAGTGTGGGAGAGAGTGTAGGGAGAGAGTGGGGAGAGTGAGGGAGAGTCATGGAAAGAGTGAAGGAGAGTGAGGGAGAGAGAAGAGAGTGAGGAATAGAGTGAAAGAGAGTGAGGGATAGTGAGGGATAGAGTGAGGGAGAGTGAGGGAGAGTCATGGAAAGAGTGAAGGAGAGTGTGGGAGAGAGTGTGGAGAGTGAGGGAGAGTCATGGAAAGAGTGAAGGAGAGTGTGGGAGAGAGTGTGGGAGAGAGTGTAGGGAGAGAGTGGGGAGAGTGAGGAAGAGTCAGGGAAAGAGTGAA
>JAWDGP010003769.1:0-7500 GCA_033675545.1 Elysia crispata
CAGAGAAATATAAAGTACTGCAGAGACATAGGCAAAGAAATATAGAGTATTGCAGAGACATAAACAGAGAAATATAAAGTACTGCAGAGACATAAACAGAGAAACATAGAGTATTGCAGAGACATAGACAGAGAAGTGTAGAGTATTGCAGATATTCAGGCAGAGAATATAAAGTATTAGCAGATACAGACATAGAACATACTGCAGAGACATAAACAGAGAAATATAGAGTATTGCAGAGACATAGACAGAGAAATATAAAGTACTGCAGAGACATAAACAGAGAAATATAGAGTATTGCAGAGACATAGACAGAGAAATATAAAGTACTGCAGAGACATAAACAGAGAAATATAGAGTATTGCAGAGACATAGACAGAGAAATATAAAGTACTGCAGAGATATAACAGAGAAATATAGAGTATTGCAGAGACATAGACAGAGAAAAAATAAAGTACTGCAAGAGACACAGACAGAGAAATATAAAGTACTGCAGAGACATAAACAGAAATATAGTATTGCAATATAAACAGAAATATAAAGTACTGCAGAGACACTAGACAGAGAAATATAAAGTACTGCAGAGACATAAACAGAGAAATATAAAGTACTGCAGAGACATTGACAGAGAAATATAAAGTACTGCAGAGACATAAACAGAGAAATATAAAGTACTGCAGAGACATAAACAGAGAAATATAAAGTACTGCAGAGACATAAACAGAGAAATATAAAGTACTGCAGAGACATAAACAGAGAAATATAGAGTATTGCAGAGACATAGACAGAGAAATATAAAGTACTGCAGAGACATAAACAGAGAAATATAGAGTATTGCAGAGACATAGACAAAGAAATATAAAGTACTGCAGAGACATAGACAGAGAAATATAGTATTGCAGCGATATAAACAGAGAAATATAGAGTACTGCAGAGACATAGACAGAGAAATATAAAGTACTGCAGAGACATAAACAGAGAAATATAGAGTATTGCAGAGACATAGACAGAGAAATATAAAGTACTGCAGAGACATAAACAGAGAAATATAAAGTACTGCAGAGACATAGACAGAGAAATATAAAGTACTGCAGAGACATAGACAGAGAAATATAAAGTACTGCAGAGACATAGACAGAGAAATATAAAGTACTGCAGAGACATAAACAGAGAAATATAGAGTACTGCAGAGACATAGACAGAGAAATATAAAGTACTGCAGAGACATAGACAGAGAAATATAGAGTATTGCAGAGACATAGACAGAGAAATATAGAGTACTACAGAGACATAGACAGAGAAGTATAGAGTACTGCAGAGACATAGACAGAGAAGTATAGAGTACTGCAGAGACATAGACAGAGAAGTATAGAGTACTGCAGAGATACAGACAGAGTAGTATAGAGTATTGCAGAGATACAGACAGAGTAGTATAGAGTATTGCAGAGATACAGACAGAGTAGTATAGAGTATTGCAGAGATACAGACAGAGTAGTATAGAGTATTGCAGAGATACAGACAGAGTAGTATAGAGTATTGCAGAGATACAGACAGAGAAGTATAGAGTATTGCAGAGATACAGACAGAGAAGTATAGAGTATTCCAGAGACATTGACAGAGAAATATAGAGTATTGCAGAGACACAGACAGAGAAATATAGAGTATTGCAGAGACACAGACAGAGAAGTGTAGAGTATTGCAGAGACATTGACAGAGAAGTGTAGAGAGACACAGACAGAGTAGTATAGAGTTTTGCAGAGACATAGACAGAGAAGTATAGAGTATTGCAGAGATACAGACAGAGTAGTATAGAGTATTGCAGAGATACAGACAGAGTAGTATAGAGTATTGCAGAGATACAGACAGAGTAGTATAGAGTATTGCAGAGATACAGACAGAGTAGTATAGAGTATTGCAGAAATCCAGGCAGAGAAGTATGGGGTACTGCAGAGACATAGACAGAGAAATATAGTATTGCAGCGATATAAACAGAGAAATATAAAGTACTGCAGAGACATAGACAGAGAAATATAGAGTATTGCAGAGACATAGACAGAGAAATATAGAGTACTACAGAGACATAGACAGAGAAATATAGAGTATTGCAGAGACACAGACAGAGAAGTGTAGAGTATTGCATAGACATTGACAGAGAAATATAGAGTATTGCAGAGACACAGACAGAGAAATATAGAGTATTGCAGAGACACAGACAGAGAAATATAGAGTATTGCAGAGACACAGACAGAGAAATATAGAGTATTGCAGAGACATAGACAGAGAAATATAGAGTATTGCAGAGACACAGACAGAGAAATATAGAGTATTGCAGAGACACAGACAGAGAAATATAGAGTATTGCAGAGACATAGACAGAGAAATATAGAGTATTGCAGAGACATAGACAGAGAAATATAGAGTATTGCAGAGACATAGACAGAGAAATATAGAGTATTGCAGAGACATTGACAGAGAAATATAGAGTATTGCAGAGACACAGACAGAGAAATATAGAGTATTGCAGAGACACAGACAGAGAAATATAGAGTATTGCAGAGACACAGACAGAGAAATATAGAGTATTGCAGAGACACAGACAGAGAAGTGTAGAGTATTCCATAGACATTGACAGAGAAATATAGAGTATTGCAGAGACACAGACAGAGAAATATAGAGTATTGCAGAGACATAGACAGAGAAATATAGAGTATTGCAGAGACACAGACAGAGAAATATAGAGTATTGCAGAGACACAGACAGAGAAGTGTAGAGTATTGCATAGACACAGACAGAGAAGTATAGAGTATTGCAGAGATACAGACAGAGAAGTGTAGAGTATTGCAGAGACATTGACAGAGAAATATAGAGTATTGCAGAGACACAGACAGAGAAGTGTAGAGTATTGCAGAGACATAGACAGAGAAATATAGAGTATTGCAGAGACACAGACAGAGAAGTATAGAGTACTACAGAGACATTGACAGAGAAATATAGAGTATTGCAGAGACACAGACAGAGAAGTGTAGAGTATTCCATAGACATTGACAGAGAAATATAGAGTATTGCAGAGACACAGACAGAGAAATATAGAGTATTGCAGAGACATAGACAGAGAAATATAGAGTATTGCAGAGACACAGACAGAGAAATATAGAGTATTGCAGAGACACAGACAGAGAAATATAAAGTACTGCAGAGACATAGACAGAGAAATATAAAGTACTGCAGAGACATAGACAGAGAAATATAAAGTACTGCAGAGACATTGACAGAGAAATATAGAGTATTGCAGAGACACAGACAGAGAAGTGTAGAGTATTGCATAGACATTGACAGAGAAATATAGAGTATTGCAGAGACACAGACAGAGAAATATAGAGTATTGCAGAGACATTGACAGAGAAATATAGAGTATTGCAGAGACACAGACAGAGAAATATAGAGTATTGCAGAGACACAGACAGAGAAATATAGAGTATTGCAGAGACATTGACAGAGAAATATAGAGTATTGCAGAGACACAGACAGAGAAGTGTAGAGTACTGCAGAGACATTGACAGAGAAGTGTAGAGTATTGCAGATATTCAGGCAGAGAAATATGGAGTATTGCAGATTCATAGACAGAGAAATATGGAGTATTGTAGAGACCCAGGCAAAGAAATATGGAGTATTGCAGAGATCCAGGCAGAGAAGTATGGAGTACTGCAGAAACATAGACAGAGAAGTTTGGAGTACTTCAGAGATATAGACAGATAAGTACTGCAGAGACAAAGACAGAGAAACAAGACACAAACAAAGAAATACAGAGTACTGCAGATACACAGACATAGAAGTATAGAGTACTGTAGAGACATAGACAAAGAAATATAGAGTACTGCAGAGACACAGGCAAATAAGTATTGAGAACTGAAGGGGAACAGACAAAGAAATATAGAGTACTGCGGAGACACAGACAAAGAAATATCGAGTACTGCAGAGACACAGACAGAGAAGTATGGAATTCTGCAGAGAAACAGACAGAGAAGGATGCAGTACTGCAGAGAAACAGACAGAGAAGTATGGCGTGCTGCAGAGAAATAGACAGAGAAGTATGGGGTACTGCAGAGAGACATAGACAGGAAGTATGGAGGACTACAGCCAAGAGGAAAAAAAACTTTTGGAAAGACTAAAGACCACTATAAACAGAGAGAATGATATTATATGAGCTTGTTATAAACTTTTTCCTACATTATATTCTGATGATCAGTTTTTGCCACTTTCCACAGTTATTTAAACGTGAGATCATATCATAGCAGAGTTTCTCATCGTTCTATCTGGCTCCTTACGGAGAAAACTTATTAGATCTAAGTTAGTGCTGGGTTTTTCTATACCAAAATCCCCAGCAAACTCTATTTGTTGTGATCGTCAACCGGCGGCCATGTTTCCTTGAGAAGGTTAAGGGATGGGGGCATATGTTTATGTTGAATGATGTAAGGAATGGATTGACAAAAAATTAATATTACCACTACTTTTCTTGACTCAGACAATGGAAGAAAGAATGATGCTTACAGGAAAACACAAACGATTTAGCCTGGAAATCAGTGAGAGAAAATGTGCATATTGATAGAAGCATTTATATAGTAAGGTATATCAAAGATACACAGAGAGATAGGGAGGAGGAAGGAAGAGAGAAAGAGAGATAGTCAAACAGAAGAAGAAGGTTTTAGTTAACACGGATAACTTTTGGGATCAAACTAATTGTATAATGTACCTGACTGCTTCCAGCAACAAAACTACAACTCAAGCAAACCATTGACTGCACCATGAAGTGTGGGAATCCCGGAGGATCTGTGCCTCTTCTCTTTGGTTCCACTCGTTCTAAATGTTAGCGATTTTTTAAAATAATTTCCATATTGCCATATAGAATGTATTGCCACGGTTTAACAGCCTACAACAATTTTTTAAGTTAAGTCTACACGTCAGATTCTATTAGAGCAGTAATTTGTCATTATGATTTTTCCATCTTTTCTTGGATTTTTTTCTTGCTTCGGAATTGTTAAGAAGTCTGAATGATTAAGGTTTAATAAGGCTACGTTCAAAACCGCCATTTCTCAAAAGAACTGATTCATCTTTACATCATTATGTGCTACTAGCCTGGCTTTCTACCTATGTCTCTGTCTCTCTATCTCTATGTCTCTGTCTCTCTCTCTCTCTCTCTCTCTCTCTCTCTCTCTCTCTCTCTCTCTCTCTCTCTCTCTCTCTCTCTCTCTCTCTCTCTCTCTCTCTCTCTCTCTTTCTCTCTCCTTAATGATCCTCATCTTTTCCTCTTACTTCACAGCCCAGACAGTATTTCGCTTCTGATTAATTTACAACACAACAGTATGTCAGGAGGGCTGGAAGTCTTGGATCAAGATCCCGTTTGTCAACTGTCACAATACCCAAGCTTGACAATCGACATTTTAATGTCCCATTTTGCGGTCTCTGATGTTTCTGAGTTCTTATTGTATTATTATAAAATTCGAGAAGCAGAGGAGATGAAGATATGAAAGCCGTGTTCAGCTCTACAATCCCCAGCAATTGATGGTGAAATAAACCTGTCCGTGATTGGCGAGGCGACTCTAGACTGCTATATCTCCAGAGTTCTGAATCTCAACCAAACAGAAGTCTGGGGTCACTCTGCCCTAGAATACAACAGGTGGAAGTGAGAGGGGCTGAACACTGAACAGACAAAACACTGAAACCTTTCTAGATGTTACCCACTCCGCGCTACTCTGTACGATCTGATGACGTATGATCAGGAGGTTTGAGCTGGGGCAAGAAACGATGCACTCAAATCAAGAAACATTGTCTGCTTTTTATTTCTATTCATCTAGAAAAAATCTTAATCTAACGATATCCTCGTAAAGAATTAGATGGAAAAAAAAATGGAGAAAAACAGAAAATTTAGATGAAAGGACCTTCATTGTTACATATCTCTTTAGGTTTTGTAATCTCTTTCTAAAACCTAGGATTCAGTTTCTATTTATCACTTCAATAAATCATTCTAGAACGTTGTTTTGGTCCTGTCTAATAAAGATTCACTACCCATCTAAATTAAAGGATAATAATATGGAGAAACCAGGATTTGTTGGATTTTACAAAGAAACATAAAACGTTATTTCACGTCTTCTTATTTGGTGTTGTTCCTCCTCTCTAGCATGTAACAAACAAACAAAAGAAATCGAATCCTCGATGCCGCCATTTCCCATGGCTTTAGCCCTGATCACCGGGTATCATCGAAGAGTTGGTGGTAACTCTTGAAGCGTCTGGGAGTTCGATTGGAAACCAGTCACACAGCTCTAGCTTCGTATGACCTCGCTGAAGAGTGTGCACTATTAACCTCAGCTAAACAGGCTGCCGTTACTGGACGTCATTGGACAATATTTGTTTTCCTAATGACCACCCTGCGATTATCAAAGCCGCTATTAGAATCATTAATGTTAAATTATAGTAGAGCTTCTTGTCAGTTTGGACTAAAGTTAGAGACCAATGAATGTCCCACAGATAATGGTCTGTGGAGCTGACGGGAGAAACAAGGAGAGAGAAACAAACAGCGTTAGAGGCTATAGTGTAACACGTGGGAATCGAAGATTCAGCGACCTGATAATTCGTATCGATATTTTATTAGTTTTAAAACGCTATGACTGGCGTGCCCCGAGCTACTCAGTCGGATATTTACTGCCTTAAGCTTACAAATTCATTCTAGGAACAAAAAGATAAAAACGTTGCGGAGTAAATGAAAGTGAGGCAGAATTAAATAATTAACAGGGCACTTTCCTCGTTTAGGGCACAATAATGTGTGGGGAGGGTAGGGGGGAGACAACAAATTGTCAAGCTTACCAAATTAATCTGTGTTTAACCACAAAGAAAATGGCAGCCAATCCTTGAAGAGTGAAGCTTAGGTAAAAAAAACTGGAATAAAATGATTCGACCATGTCAGGTTTTATTTATAAATCTCAAAGCCTAGCCCAAAAGTGGAGAAGACCTCTAGTGATGTTGCCCGGAAATTTATTGGAATCTCATCCTTTGATCTCACAGGAGCGCGGAAACTCTTCCAGCCGAGAGAATATTTTCTTTTTTTTTTCTTTTGTCCATTCTTGGCTTTGAGGTTGTTAAAGGTTGGATCCTGTCTGGGTGAGGATTACCGAAGATTTTAGTGTTTATTGGTTCCTCCTTGCAGGATAGTCTACATTCGCACTAGGTCTATAATCTACAGAGAAATGGATAATTCTATACCATGGATCTATAATCTTGAATTAGTGGGAGCGATTATAATATCTATTTAATTTTATTCTTCTAACCTGTTTGAATTAAGCCTGAGCGATTTTGATTCATCTTTGAGAAAGTTCTTTACAAACCATGGAAATATTGAGTCTAAAAAGGAAAAAATGACTTTTTCTGAGAGAACCATTTTGATTTCAAAATGCAATAAACCAAAACCAAAAGCATTTCAATTTTTAATTTCACCCTCCCACAAATCTC
>JAWDGP010003769.1:12500-42500 GCA_033675545.1 Elysia crispata
AGAGAGAGAGACAGAGACACTGTGAGGTCTGACCATAATTATAAAGACTGTAGTCCATGAGACAGTAACCAGTGAAGCAACAGACAGAGAGAGAGAGAGAGAGAGAGAGAGAGAGAGAGAGAGAGAGAGAGAGAGAGAGAGAGAGAGACACTGTGAGGTCTGACCATAATTATAAAGACTGTAGTCCATGAGACAGTAACCAGTGAAGCAACAGAGAGAGAGAGAGAGAGAGAGAGAGAGAGAGAGAGAGAGAGAGAGAGAGAGAGACACTGTGAGGTCTGACCATAATTATAAAGACTGTAGTCCATGAGACAGTAACCAGTGAAGCAACAGACAGAGAGAGAGAGAGAGAGAGAGAGAGAGAGAGAGAGAGAGAGAGAGAGAGAGAGAGAGACACTGTGAGGTCTGACCATAATTATAAAGACTGTAGTCCATGAGACAGTAACCAGTGAAGCAACAGACAGAGAGAGAGACACTGTGAGGTCTGACCATAATTATAAAGACTGAAGTCCATGAGACATTAACCAGTGAAGCAACAGAGAGAGAGAGAGAGAGAGAGAGAGAGAGAGAGAGAGAGAGAGAGAGAGACACTTTGAGGTCTGACCATAATTATAAAGACTGAAGTCCATGAGACATTAACCAGTCAAGCAACAGAGAGGGAGAGAGAGAGAGAGAGAGAGAGAGAGAGAGAGAGAGAGAGAGAGAGAGAGAGAGAGAGAGAGACTGTGAGGTCTGACCATAATTATAAAGTCTGTAGTCCATGAGACAGTAACCAGTGAAGCAACAGAGAGAGAGAGAGAGAGAGAGAGAGAGAGACAGAGAGAGAGAGAGACACTGTGAGGTCTGACCATAATTATAAAGACTGTAGTCCATGAGATAGTAACCAGTGAAGCAACAGACAGAGAGAGAGAGAGAGAGAGAGAGAGAGAGAGAGAGAGAGAGAGAGAGAGAGACACTGGGAGGACACACCAAAAACATCAACACTGAATACCATGAGATAGAAAAAAGAGAAGCAACAGACAGAGAGAGAGAGACAGAGAGAGAGAGAGAGAGAGAGAGAGAGAGAGAGAGAGAGACACTGTGAGGTCTGACCATAATTATAAAGACTGTAGTCTATGAGACAGTAACCAGTGAAGCAACAGACAGAGAGAGAGACACTGTGAGGTCTGACCATAATTATAAAGACTGTAGTCTATGAGACAGTAACCAGTGAAGCAACAGACAGAGAGAGAGAGAGAGAGAGAGAGAGAGAGAGAGAGAGAGAGAGAGAGAGAGACACTGTGAGGTCTGACCATAATTATAAAGACTGTAGTCCATGAGACAGTAACCAGTGAAGCAACAGACAGAGAGAGAGAGAGAGAGAGAGAGAGAGAGAGAGAGAGAGACACTGTGAGGTCTGACCATAATTATAAAGACTGTAGTCTATCACACAGTAACCAGTGAAGCAACAGACAGAGACAGAGAGAGAGAGAGAGAGAGAGAGAGAGAGAGAGAGAGAGAGAGACACTGTGAGGTCTGACCATAATTATAAAGACTGTAGTCTATCACACAGTAACCAGTGAAGCAACAGACAGAGAGAGAGAGAGAGAGAGAGAGAGAGAGAGAGAGAGAGAGAGAGAGAGAGAGAGACACTGTGAGGTCAGACCATAATTATAAAGACTGTAGTCTATGAGACAGTAACCAGCGAAGCAACAGACAGAGACAGAGAGAGAGAGAGAGAGAGAGAGAAAGAGAGAGAGACTGTGAGGTCTGACCATAATTATAAAGACTGTAGTCTATCACACAGTAACCAGTGAAGCAACAGACAGAGAGAGAGAGAGAGAGAGAGAGAGAGAGAGAGAGAGAGAGAGAGAGAGACACTGTGAGGTCTGACCATATCTATAAAGACTGTAGTCTATCAGACAGTAACCAGTGAAGCAACAGACAGAGAGAGAGACACTGTGAGGTCTGACCATAATTATAAAGACTGTAGTCTATCAGACAGTAACCAGTGAAGCAACAGACAGAGAGAGAGAGAGAGAGAGAGAGAGAGAGAGAGAGAGAGACACTGTGAGGTCAGACCATAATTATAAAGACTGTAGTCTATCAGACAGTAACCAGTGAAGCAACAGACAGAGAGAGAGAGAGAGAGAGAGAGAGAGAGAGAGAGAGACTGTGAGGTCTGACCATAATTATAAAGACTGTAGTCTATCAGACAGTAACCAGTGAAGCAACAGACAGAGAGAGAGAGAGAGAGAGAGAGAGAGAGAGAGAGAGAGAGAGAGAGAGACTGTGAGGTCTGACCATAATTATAAAGTATGTAGTCTATCAGACAGTAACCAGTGAAGCAACAGACAGAGAGAGAGAGAGAGAGAGAGAGAGAGAGAGAGAGAGAGAGAGAGAGAGAGAGAGAGAGACACTGTGAGGTCTGACCATAATTATAAAGACTGTAGTCTATCAGACAGTAACCAGTGAAGCAACAGACAGAGAGAGAGACACTGTGAGGTCTGACCATAATTATAAAGACTGTAGTCTATCAGACAGTAACCAGTGAAGCAACAGACAGAGAGAGAGAGAGAGAGAGAGAGAGAGAGAGAGAGAGAGAGAGAGAGAGACTGTGAGGTCTGACCATAATTATAAAGACTGTAGTCTATCAGACAGTAACCAGTGAAGCAACAGACAGAGAGAGAGAGAGAGAGAGAGAGAGAGAGAGAGAGAGAGAGAGACTGTGAGGTCTGACCATAATTATAAAGACTGTAGTCTATCAGACAGTAACCAGTGAAGCAACAGACAGAGAGAGAGAGAGAGAGAGAGAGAGAGAGAGAGAGAGAGAGAGAGAGAGAGAGAGAGAGAGACACTGTGAGGTCTGACCATAATTATAAAGTATGTAGTCTATCAGACAGTAACCAGTGAAGCAACAGACAGAGAGAGAGAGAGAGAGAGACACTGTGAGGTCTGACCATAATTATAAAGTATGTAGTCTATCAGACAGTAACCAGTGAAGCAACAGACAGAGAGAGAGAGAGAGAGAGAGAGAGAGAGAGAGAGAGAGAGAGAGAGAGAGAGACACTGTGAGGTCTGACCATAATTATAAAGTATGTAGTCTATCAGACAGTAACCAGTGAAGCAACAGAGAGAGAGAGAGAGAGAGAGAGAGAGAGAGAGAGAGAGAGAGAGAGACACTGTGAGGTCTGACCATAATTATAAAGTATGTAGTCTATCAGACAGTAACCAGTGAAGCAACAGAGAGAGAGAGAGAGAGAGAGAGAGAGAGAGACACTGTGAGGTCTGACCATAATTATAAAGACTGTAGTCTATCAGACAGTAACCAGTGAAGCAACAGAGAGAGAGAGAGAGAGAGAGAGAGAGAGAGAGAGAGAGAGAGAGAGAGAGAGAGAGTGACTGTGAGATCAGACCATTATTTTAAAGACTGTTGTCTATGATTCAGTAACCAGCGTAGCAACAGACAGAGACAGAGACAGAGACAGAGAGAGAGAGAGAGAGAGAGAGAGAGAGAGAGACACTGTGAGGTCTGACCATAATTATAAAGACTGTAGTCTATCAGACAGTAACCAGTGAAGCAACAGAGAGAGAGAGAGAGAGAGAGAGAGAGAGAGAGAGAGAGAGAGAGAGAGAGAGAGAGAGAGACACTGTGAGGTCTGACCATAATTATAAAGACTGTAGTCTATCAGACAGTAACCAGTGAAGCAACAGAGAGAGAGAGAGACACTGTGAGGTCTGACCATAATTATAAAGACTGTAGTCTATCAGACAGTAACCAGTGAAGCAACAGAGAGAGAGAGAGAGAGAGAGAGAGAGAGAGAGAGAGAGAGAGAGAGAGAGACACTGTGAGGTCTGACCATAATTATAAAGTATGTAGTCTATCAGACAGTAACCAGTGAAGCAACAGAGAGAGAGAGAGAGAGAGAGAGAGAGAGAGAGAGAGAGAGAGAGAGAGAGACTGTGGGGTCACACAAAAATTATAAAGACTGTAGTTTATGAGACAGTAACCAGTGAAGCAACAGAGAGAGAGAGAGAGAGAGAGAGAGAGAGAGAGAGAGAGAGAGAGAGAGAGAGAGAGAGAGAGACACTGTGAGGTCTGACCATAATTATAAATTATGTAGTCTATCAGACAGTAACCAGTGAAGCAACAGAGAGAGAGAGAGAGAGAGAGAGAGAGAGAGAGAGAGAGAGAGAGAGAGAGAGAGACACTGTGAGGTCTGACCATAATTATAAAGACTGTAGTCTATGAGACAGTAACCAGTGAAGCAACAGAGAGAGAGAGAGAGAGAGAGAGAGAGAGAGAGAGAGAGAGAGAGAGAGAGACTGTGAGGTCTGACCATAATTATAAAGACTGTAGTCTATCAGACAGTAACCAGTGAAGCAACAGAGAGAGACAGAGAGAGAGACAGAGAGAGAGAGAGAGAGAGAGAGAGAGACACTGTGAGGTCTGACCATAATTATAAAGACTGTAGTCTATCAGACAGTAACCAGTGAAGCAACAGAGAGAGAGAGAGAGAGAGAGAGAGAGAGACACTGTGAGGTCTGACCATAATTATAAAGACTGTAGTCTATCAGACAGTAACCAGTGAACCAACAGACAGAGAGAGAGAGAGAGAGAGAGAGAGAGAGAGAGAGAGAGAGAGAGAGAGAGAGACTGTGAGGTCTGACCATAATTATAAAGACTGTAGTCTATGAGACAGTAACCAGTGAACCAACAGACAGAGAGAGAGAGAGAGAGAGAGAGAGAGAGAGAGAGAGAGAGAGAGAGAGAGAGAGAGAGAGACACTGTGAGGTCTGACCATAATTATAAAGACTGTAGTCTATCAGACAGTAACCAGTGAAGCAACAGACCAGTCACTGTGTGACGCGGCTCGCTGCCGGCAAATCTTGACCTACTCCCCTCCCATCACTGATAGACTTTTGTCTGGCTAGTCATGGCGGACAATGACCAATCGTGTCTCTCTCCTGATTAGATTTTACTGCTAGAACGAGGTCTGGGCTAGTTGGTCAGTTTACCGGAGTTAGAACCAGAGCACCCAGCTGAGTGAAGGACTAGAGAGGAGACTCAGGAAGGGGAGAGGACACCGGTCACTGATGGGGGAGGAACAAGGTCGTCCATAGCTCCAGGGCTGGAGTTACAGCCATAATAATAAACATAGAATTCTCGTTATCGACTGACACTATTCGCAACGTCAGCAACGAAAGATCGGGTTTATTCAGGTTAGAGCCACGGGTTTTTCGTGTCCACTGAAAGATATCATCGCCAGACATTCACATAATGAGAAGATTTTTTTTTGATGCGTCGTACGCGTAGACAGAGCGTATTTTTCTTCCTACAAAACCACGGACAATTTTCAAACGCGGACTAACTTCGCAGATATTTGATAAGACTGATATAACTTATCCACAAGCAGTTGGTTTCCAGCAAATCTAAACCATGAACCACATCCCCACCAGTCTAACAGGAGAGAAGAGATGAAACCGGAAGCTGATCCAACCCCGGCCAGGCATACAAAATGGGTGCCTGAGTTGATGCTGCTTTAACCCCTTCTACATTCAGAAGAATATTCTATGAAAAATCTAATCACTGCATATACAGTAAACACACAAGACTGGGTAACAACACACTGCAGGGTAACGGCACACGACAGGGTAACAACACACGACAGAGTAACAACACACGACAGGGTAACAACACACGACAGGGTAACAACACACGACAGGGTAACAACACACGGCAAGGTAACAACACACGACAGGGTAACAACACACGGCACGGTAACAACCCACGACAGGGTAACAACACACGACAGGGTAACAATACACTGCAGGGTAACAACACACGACAGAGTAACAACACACGGCAAGGTAACAACACACGACAGGGTAACAACACACGACAGGGTAACAACACACGACAGGTAACAGCACACGACAGGGTAACAACACACGACAGGGTAACAACACACGACAGGGTAACAGCACACGACAGGGTAACAACACACCTCAGGGTAACACATTAGCTTACTTCATTATACGATTTGGTTACACTATACCAAACGGTAATATATCTCTTGGTATCAATATTCAAAATTCTACCAATGCACGATACAGAAGTTTATAGTGATGCATTATTACACGATAAGGAAACAATAGGCCATTTGGCAGCAATACGTAGCATGGTAAAACACAACCTTGTATCACTACATCACATGATAATACACGGCCTAGTATTAATTCGTGGTACGGCAACATACAACGTGATATCAGTACGCCACATGGCAACACACGACCAGGTATCAATTCGTGACACGGTAATACACAACCTGGTATAAATACGTGACACTGTTAAACACGATTTGGTATACATACATAACACGGTTAACACGATTTGGTATACATACGTGACACGGTAACACTGGACTTGGTATCTCTACGTGATTCGGTGAAACACAAACTGGCATCAACACTTGACATCGACACAGTAATACACAACCTGGTACCATTACGTGGCATGGTAACATACAATCTAGTATAAAAAACATGACACTGTAATACACAACTTGGTATAAATACGTGACACGGTTAAACACGATTTGGTATACATAAGTGACACGGTAATCCTCGACTTGGTATCGCAACGTGGCACGGTAATGAACGACCTGATATGAAAACGCAGTACGGAACACACAGTCTGAAATAAATATTTCTTCACCTACTCTGAAATCTGAATTTGGAAAAATGTCTTCGAAAAAAAAAGGAACTGATTATGGCATGAGCTCTGCCATTCTAGTTTGTTTTTTTTTTTTAATTATTTGTCGCCTTTTACACATAATGCTCTACAATTGTGGGTGTGTAAAGGAGAGTTTCTAAAAGTCATAAAAATGTCATCTCCCCCGAGCACTTAGGAAACTTAAAATCAATGTTTATTGCGTAATGTTGTCACGAGGGCATACGCTCACTTATGTAATGGAATTTTCTCTGATTTCAAACGGTTTCAGAATTGATTTTATAAAAAAACCTGCCAGGGCAGTGAACTGTGAAGGGAGCCCCCGGGGTGAGTTGTATTCTGAGCTCGCTTGGCTCTCACCCGTGGTCTGTTTGTCATCAGGTCGCACTGCAGTTTTCCGGCCAGCCGAGCCAGTGATGAAAAGCGTTAACGAGGTAGGTTAGGTGGTTCGAGTCATGTCAAACAGCTGCAAGCACGAAATAATTCTGTGCGTTTCTTTATATCACTCGGCCATAGAAACTCAGTTGTTGTTTTATGGTGTGAAGTTCTGGAGAGGAGCATGAGTGGAATGGTTTTATTCTACAGCCCTCTGCTGACACACTCTATGTCTCCAAATTTAACATCAGTTTTGTCAATGATAAAAAAAACCCGTCAATTTCCTGAAGTCATAGCTTTCCTCACTGATTACCATTTAAACAGATGTGTAGAAGTGACGTAGACCGAGAAATGAGCGCAAACTGCAGTGTTTTTCATGTTTTTCTATATAATGACTATCGGCGGTAATTTCGAAAAGAATTGTCGAATGTATTAAATACATAAGATTGTAGCTTAGTGTTGTGTATAAAACTAGAGAGGATGGTGCTGAATTCTAATAATGATATCATACTTGAAAAGTCCTTTGTCCCTCCGAATATCAGCAAATGTTGAAGCCGGAGGCTTTCTAAAAAAAATACAACAAGAGAAAATAGACAGTTTTTATCACAATCGATGTATTACTTTATTAAGTGACTTTAATGTACAAACTAAAGAGCTTGATAATCTATCAATACCGGATATTGAAAATGTTTCATGTATCTATATGCACAAATCTTGCTTCTCCCGATCTATGTCTTGTCCTCCAGGATAGTAAAATAGATTTGTAAATACAAAGTCAAGATAAATCGAAACCAAACAATTACCGCTTTAAAGTTTTTGAAATGTGCATTTCTTCAAATCTTTGAATATTGCATGCTAGATGCGGGGAAGACAAGGGGTTGAGAAAAGCCAGCTGGTCACAACAAAACATTAATTTTGTAGACTATGCTATTTTAAGTATCAGTACTCTAAGAAACTTCAGTCCACGCCTTAATGTAAATGATTTTTCTCTTCTGTTCTACTTGCCCATTAACCCTTTGTCTCACTCACAAATGAAAACAGACCAACTTATGTAGCTGAATTCACCCCCACCCCTCTTCTCCCAGAATCAGTTGCAGACCCCAGTACTCACTGAGCCATTCTTACGGACCATTAATAAGAATCCAAAACCATGGTCATATGACAATGTGGCTAGTTTCTATCAGTGCAGTAGAACGGAAAAGCTAAATAACATTGATGATCTTTTAACCCAGGTCTCTTCCAATACCAACAATATGAACAGCAATATTTGGACAGATACAAACATTGATCAGATAAACACTTTTATGGTGGACGCAGCCGACCAGTCCACGGTCTAGTTAGGAACACCCGCTACCATACCTGCTCTGCCCGACAACAACGTCCATCTAAAAATATGTCAAGTCAATGGCTTAATCAAGAAACTTAGAACATATACCAACATAAAAAGTCTCTACAGATACACAAGGGAACCCGAAAATTGTTTAAAATGCCAGTAAATCGTACAAACAGTCTAAAGAATTGCAGACATAGAATCAACTCTAGTAATCTCCGATCAAATGACCCGAAGGATATCTGGAAAATCTAAATAAGAAGAAAGAAAAGATCGAAACAAATACTCATCCAGAAAAACTCTCCAATCATATAAAAGACATCCCTAGATAACAAGGAATATAACAATAACTCATCCAAACCCACCGCCTGGCTGGCGATAGATCTGGACTTCTCCTACCAGTAACTAGAGAAGAAGTTATGATAATCATTTATAAACTTCAGAACGAACACGCAGAGGGTGGCAGTTTTACATACACCAAGGCTTCCGCTTGTGTGTTCATATCTCGATAATTCTGTAAAATTATTTCACCATCGTTTTGTCAGACGAAATCTGTCCTAGCGCATGGTCTCTTGGTATCAATCTTCAAAATCAAGGGCGATCACTCTGAGCCGTCTAACTAAAGACCAGTCACATTATCTCTAAGCTGTTCTCCGCGGTATTGAATGCCCGTTTCACAATGTTGATCTTCAGAAAGAGCGTATTAATAATTAACCAGGGAGCTTTTTTACACGGGTCATCTACCAGTAGCCACATTTTCTCTCTTCATTTTCTTCATAGCATTTTGTTGTTGTTGTTGTTGTTGTTTTGTCCTTGTCACCCCGGCTGTTGAGGGCCATTCTGGGATCGACTTGCCACACTTCTCCAAGTCACTCCATCCTGGGCTAGCTTGATGCTCGTGTAGAGCTGGTTGCCAGTCCATTCTTTGGTGTCGTCGTACCACTGACGTCTGGGTCCGCCCCTTCCTGTTCTACCCCATGCATTCTACCTCTCAGGACTGTTTTCTGCAGGCTGTCATGCCTTGCAATGTGGCCAAAATATGACAACTTGTGTGTTCTTATTTGAGATAAGTCCTCCCTCAACACCAAGTCTTCTCAAAACTTCCTCATTTGTGACTCTATCTTTATAGCTAACTCTTGCCAAGCGTTGAATATCCACATCTCTAGGGCTTCAAGATTCTTAGTTGATTCTACATAGAGAGTCCATGTTTCGTCGCCCTAGAGGAGTATTGAATATACATATAGGTCGGTGTCTCTCAGTCTGAGATCTAGTGATCTTGACATAAAACATTTAATTTAATTTGATAAACATTGATTTGTGCAATGCGAATCCCAATTTTCTTGTTACTTTTGCCTTCTTTAGTAATTGTTTGGCCTAGATATTTAAATTGTTCTACTTGTTCAAGTTGTTTTCCGTCAACTTTGATTTTTGCTTGCATATCTTCATTTTTACTATTTACCATCGTTTTCGTTTTGTTCACATTCATGTCAAGACCTTCTTGTTCACTTGTTCTCTTCACTACATCAAAGATTTCCTGAAGGTCCTCGTTCCTGTTGGACAGCAGGGTGGTGTCGTCTACATAGCGTATTATTAGCCGACTGCAGAATAAGAAACCAGTCTACTCTGCGCCTTCTTAGCCAAAGCTTCCGCCACAGACCCCAGGGATCGCACACTAACTAAATTGATTCAACAGATCGTATCAGGCAAATGCTTAGATTGAGTCAAGTCAATGTACAGAGAAATAGTGATATATGTCCGATGTTTAGTCTTGAATCTGACACTTTTGTATGTAACATTGCTGTCCGTCAAGGATGCTATTTGACATGTCAGCTGTTCGGCAGTGATATATATCCGGTGTTGAGTCTTGAATCTGACACTTTTGTATGTAACATTGCTGTCCGGCAAGGATGCTATTTGACATGTCAGCTGTTCGGCAGTGATATATGTCTGATGTTTAGTCTTGAATCTGACACTGTTGTGTGTAACATTGCTGTCCAGCAAGGATGCTATTTGACATGTCAGCTGTTCGGCAGTGATATATGTCTGATGTTTAGTCTTGAATCTGACACTGTTGTGTGTAACATTGCTGTCCAGCAAGGATGCTATTTGACATGTCAGCTGTTCGGCAGTGATATATGTCTGATGTTTAGTCTTGAATCTGACACTGTTGTGTGTAACATTGCTGTCCAGCAAGGATGCTATTTGACATGTCAGCTGTTCGGCAGTGATATATGTCTGATGTTTAGTCTTGAATCTGACACTGTTGTGTGTAACATTGCTGTCCAGCAAGGATGCTATTTGACATGTCAGCTGTTCGGCAGTGATATATGTCTGATGTTTAGTCTTGAATCTGACAATGTTGTATGTAACATTGCTGTCCGTCAAGGATGCTATTTGACATGCCAGCTGTTCGGCAGTGATATATGTCTGATGTTTAGTCTTGAATCTGACAATGTTGTATGTAACATTGCTGTCCAGCAAGGATGCTATTTGACATGCCAGCTGTTCGGCAGTGATATATGTCTGATGTTTAGTCTTGAATCTGACAATGTTGTATGTAACATTGCTGTCCAGCAAGGATGCTATTTGACATGCCAGCTGTTCGGCAGTGATATATGTCTGATGTTTAGTCTTGAATCTGACAATGTTGTATGTAACATTGCTGTCCAGCAAGGATGCTATTTGACATGTCAGCTGTTCGGCAGTGATATATGTCTGATGTTTAGTCTTGAATCTGACAATGTTGTATGTAACATTGCTGTCCGTCAAGGATGCTATTTGACATGCCAGCTGTTTGCTTTATATGTTAATGACCTCCAGAACATGATCATCAGCTAAAATTATCAAGGCTTTAGCAACAACGGTCTACTCATGAATAACACTATGATCAAACTATTATTATAGGTTCTCTGTGATCATACAATCATAACATAGCAGCGCCGGTGTGACTTTCATCACTCCTGAGGTACCTTTACAACAGTCAGCATGCGTTGGAAGCGCTTAAACTCAATGCAAAGTCAATTTAACGTATTTATCTTCGGAAGAGACAAAAGAGAAAACACATTTAATCTTAATGGGGAAATATTAGAAAAGGTAAAAATGTTCAAATGTTTTAGGGTTAGAATAGTTTACAAAGAATGCCCAGCAGGTCACTGTCTAGAATCACCGTAACCCACGCCCTGAGAGAAACTAAACCTCTCTCTCTCTCTCTCTCTCTCTCTCTCTCTCTCTCTCTCTCTCTCTCTCTCTCTCTCTCTCTCTCTCTCTCTCTCTCTCTCTCTCTCTCTCTCTCTCTCTCTCTCTCTCTCTCTCTCTCTCTCTCTCTCTCTCTCTCTCTCTCCAAAGTTTATGAAATCAACTCGAGGACCAATCGATGCTCGTACACGGATGTAAAGTTTAATCTTATTGTTTCTGTTATTCAATAGAAAACTTGGCAATGATCCAACACTGTTACGTACAGCACTTACAGTGAGTTTTACAAGCACACCCATCTGGATCGGCTATCATGATCCAGAATTATTCGGCCCATACAACTTGACAGCTGGTGTGAAACGCTCTATCATTCTTTGTCAAAGCGAACTCTTCTAAATCTTTTGACCTTGCATTTCTCAAGCAGCTCAACCTTATTGAGTTGAACAAAACTCCTCATCGCAGTTCAAACTATGTGGACTTAACCCGTCAAGCATTAAACTCGGGTTTGGCTTCCTGTATCACACGGAAGTACACAAGTACCTAACTCCAAGCCAAATATTATACAGCAATGTTTAAATGGTCAGAATATTCAAAGCAGTAACACAGCATTAAAACAGCATCAAAATATAGCCTTATTCAGAATATTTAATAAAGATTTTCTCATAGCCCCTCAATTTCTTGCCTCTAAAGACGAGGACCGTCAAAACAAAGTTTAGATTTCAGTGAAAGAATAAATCTCTTGCCAGGCCACACACACACACCCCCCACACACACACACACCATCATCCACACCCCACCCGTCGATCCTTTTCACCACCATCATCCCTTACATGGCTTAGGTAGAATTGTGTTTGACTGCTTTTTTTTTTTTTTTGTTCTTTTATGTTTATAAACTATTAATATGAAATCTGCATTCTACTCCCTAAAAAGGACATTTTTTTTCCATATTTTACCAATCTCCTATATTCCTGTATTACTTGATCGGCTTCGCAATACATTATTTTTATTTCCATTGAATGAGTCCGCAAACAAAGACATCCGTACAGGTAAAACTAACCGACGATAAAAAATATATGGACATGATGGCAAGCAAACTGACACTATAACGAAAAACGAATCGGCAAGACAAGAATCGAAGCACGGACAGTTAAAGACTCGACAGAATAAACATCAAAATAATCGATAATTAAAAATCGACGAAATGAGCAGCAAAACAATCTTTAATAAAAAAAAAACGAGCAAGAAAGTAACCGACAATTAAAGAAAGAAGAGAATGAGTAAGAAAGTAACCGACAATTAAAGAAAGAAGAGAATGAGTAAGAAAGTAACTGATAATTAAAGAAAGAAGAGAATGAGTAAGAAAGTAACCGACAATTAAAGAAAGAAGAGAATGAGTAAGAAAGTAACCGACAATTAAAGAAAGAAGAGAATGAGTAAGAAAGTAACCGACAATTAAAGAAAGAAGAGAATGAGTAAGAAAGTAACCGACAATTAAAGAAAGAAGAGAATGAGTAAGAAAGTAACTGATAATTAAAGAACGAATAGAATGAACAGCAAAATAACTGATAATTAAAGAATAGACAGAATGAGCAAATAAAGTAACCGATAATTAAATAATAGGCAGAATAAAGAACAAAGTAACCGATAATTAAAGAACGAACAGAATAAGCAAAGTAACCGATAATCAAAGAGTGGACATCTAGCGCTAATGATCGAAACTAAACCCACCTTCACTGTAGCGCGGGTCAGCGGGAGTGACCCTAATGGCGATACAGGAGAGAAAAGTTGAAAAGATCTAAAACTGATGGGAAAATATGTTGGTTTTTTTTTTTTTTTCAGTGAATGCCCAAACAAAATTCACTTTTTTAAGGTGTTTTTTTTTTGTGTGCTATTTAACTCATTTTTTTTCCTATATAGTATGTAGAATATGATTAGGTGATCAAAATAATATCAAACATAGTTACTTAAACCGTTTAAAACTTTTCATGTAGATGTTTACCTTGTGTTATTTTTTCTTTTTTTTTCGTTGGAACACAGTTTAGAAGTTCTCATTAGTATCAAACGAAACAACATGAATAACTTTCTGGTTTATACAAAGAATGTTGCGTGTTTTAAACGTAAAGTTTTATACGATTGATCTCTTCCTCACGAAATTTAAAGTGGTTGCGGACATTAAGTTTTCGGCATTTTTTCGCTAATTACCCGAGACTCATTCACTTTAGTCTGCCATTTTGGAATCGATTAAAATATTCGGTTCATTCGATTACTGCCGGGTCTGATGAAGGTTTATAATTTTTTTGTTGTTATGATATTTGAATCCAAATCTACTGTAACTAGTAATAAAGTTAGTGGATTCCAAAATCCTGAAGACGGCACTCTAAGGAGAACGAGCGCCAAATTTTCTGTATTTGAAAGAGAAATAAAAATCTACGCATCATTTTTAAAGGAACATTTAAATTATATACAACGATGTTAAAAAAAAAAAAAAAAAACATATTTATATCAAAGCTATGGTGTCGCTTACACAGTAACAATCAGAGTATTAAATTTGGAACAGTGTGACGATAGACCATTTTTAATTGTTTCAAGAAAACTCCTGCGCCGGGCTTGTTTCAAAAGGTTACTTCTTCTCATATGCTTCGTTACTGACCTAATCCTAAAAATAGATTTGCTCTACACATTTCAGAGTGTCCATCCGTCGGAATATGATGGCGCTCAACCAGCAAGGGTGGTTTTGTTGTCATTGTTGTTGTTGTGGTTGCTGTTTCTGTTTCATATATCTTTTACCTCCAGACGATAATGACATACCGCTCTGCGCCCACTCTCTCCCTACAACAGACTCTTCACAGCTCTGCCGTCAGAAGAAAGTTTCTTGTTCTTAGAATTGTCGGTTCTTGATCAATGTTACCAAGACTAGTGGCATCTCTGTCAAATGCTGCCTCACTCCATGGTTCACATATCAAGATCTCTAAGATGACTGACTACAACGGATACATTATTCAAGAAAAAGTTGTGAGCAATCGACTTATAAAACCTACTGCTTCCTCTTGGTTTGTCGATGGATAGTAACTTGTTTTAAAAAAATATTTTATCTTTGATTCTACAAAAAGAAAAAAAATTTAACTGAGCTTGAAATCATTGTGTTTGTACGGAGGGAAGCGGGGCGCGGGGCGCGGGATCGAGCCTTGCAAGGCTAACAACAGACCAGTTGAATAAAGGACAAATTCTCTGGTTAGTAACCGTCACAATTTGATACAGTCGCCGACGTATAGTGAGATAAACAAACGATAGCAATAAACCATTAGAAACCCTAGAGTTACTGTCCCTTGAAGGAAGGTTTTATGTGCATCATAAAGTTTCTTTACTATTTCCTTTGATCTGTTGTTCTACTTAAACTGTTGACGTACTTCTCTACAGTCGTGACTATGTATCGCTTGTTTTATTGACCTGCAACATTTTATAGTAATCATAATTATTTGAATATCTGCCTATCCGTTTTTCGCTTTATCGCTCAGTGACTATAATTCTTTTCATCAGCCAAGCTAATATTTAGGACTCTTTTCGTTTATCTATCTTTTCATGCGTAATTTTATCTATCAACTACTTACCATTTTCTCTCTATCTATTTGTCTGCTTATATAACACCTCCTACTCTTCCCATCCTGTTATTTCAAATCTCCCTATCTACCTATCGATTTATCAGTTAAGAGTTTTCTTCTCTTACCCAATTTACCGGAAATCACAGTAAGTCAAAGAACATTACCTCGGTCCATTATTGCCAGTGCAGAAAGCCCAGAACAGGGAAAGATAATTGTCTCCAACATGCAAAGCACTTATTGTAATATCTTAGTTCTGGCGAGTAGAGCCAAGTCGGGCTCTGGGTAGAAAATCCTAACCCATGGGTAATCTTTAGATTGGTTAGGACACGCGAAAACTTGTGACTCCCACTGAAAGCTTCAAACTGAGTCTGCTTCAGCTCACAATGTCTCCTTCTTTGAATCAACGAGTCCGCCTGAAGTGGAAAGTAGCAGGAACATAGAACATGGCAGTCATCGTGAGGTATGACCTCAGCTTGTTTGATCTAGTCCGTGCAAGCCCTGAAACTCTCCAGCTACCCTGACTAGGGACAGAGTCTGATCTCATCTTGTTTGATCTAGTCCGTGCAAGCCCTGAAACTCTCCAGCTACCCTGACTAGGGACAGAGTCTGACCTCAGCTTGTTTGATCTAGTCCGTGCAAGCCCTGAAACTCTCCAGCTACCCTGACTAGGGACAGAGTCTGACCTCAGCTTGTTTGATCTAGTCCGTGCAAGCCCTGAAACTCTCCAGCTACCCTGACTAGGGACAGAGTCTGACCTCAGCTTGTTTGATCTACTCCGTGCAAGCCCTGAAACTCTCCAGCTACCCTGACTAGGGTAGAATCTGACCTCAGCTTGTTTGATCTACTCCGTGCAAGCCCTGAAACTCTCCAGCTACCCTGACTAGGGTAGAATCTGACCTGAGCTTGTTTGATCTAGTCCGTGCAAGCCCTGACACTATCAAGCTACCCTGACTAGGGACAGAGTCTGACCTCAGCTTGTTTGATCTAGTCCGTGCAAGCCCTGAAACTCTCCAGCTACCCTGACTAGGGACAGAGTCTGACCTCAGCTTGTTTGATCTAGTCCGTGCAAGCCCTGAAACTCTCCAGCTACCCTGACTAGGGACAGAGTCTGACCTCAGCTTGTTTGATCTACTCCGTGCAAGCCCTGAAACTCTCCAGCTACCCTGACTAGGGACAGAGTCTGACCTCAGCTTGTTTGATCTAGTCCGTGCAAGCCCTGAAACTCTCCAGCTACCCTGACTAGGGACAGAGTCTGACCTCAGCTTGTTTGATCTAGTCCGTGCAAGCCCTGAAACTCTTCAGCTACCCTGACTAGGGACAGAGTCTGACCTCAGCTTGTTTGATCTAGTCCGTGCAAGCCCTGAAACTCTCCAGCTACCCTGACTAGGGACAGAGTCTGACCTCAGCTTGTTTGATCTAGTCCGTGCAAGCCCTGAAACTCTCCAGCTACCCTGACTAGGGACAGAGTCTAACCTCCTCTTGTTGATCTAGTCCGTGCAAGCCCTGAAACTCTTCAGCTACCCTGACTAGGGACAGAGTCTGACCTCAGCTTGTTTGATCTAGTCCGTGCAAGCCCTGACACTATCAAGCTACCCTGACTAGGGACAGAGTCTGACCTCAGCTTGTTTGATCTAGTCCGTGCAAGCCCTGAAACTCTCCAGCTACCCTGACTAGGGACAGAGTCTGACCTCAGCTTGTTTGATCTAGTCCGTGCAAGCCCTGAAACTCACCAGCTACCCTGACTAGGGACAGAGTCTGACCTCAGCTTGTTTGATCTAGTCCGTGCAAGCCCTGAAACTCTCTAGCTACCCTGACTAGGGACAGAGTCTGACCTCAGCTTGTTTGATCTAGTCCGTGCAAGCCCTGAAACTCACCAGCTACCTTGACTAGGGACAGAGTATGACCTCAGCTTGTTTGATCTAGTCCGTGCAAGCCCTGAAACTCTCTAGCTACCCTGACTAGGGACAGAGTCTGACCTCAGCTTGTTTGATCTAGTCCGTGCAAGCCCTGAAACTCTCTAGCTACCCTGACTAGGGACAGAACTATAGCGAGGAAATTTGAGCGGGACTGATCTGGTTTCAGATCTGCTGCGAGACTCTCTAAATGTCAAGTGACCCCTCCCCTCACACAGACACACACATACACCTCTTACTCCCCCCAGCTTATGTGTCCAGCCCTATTGTCTTGATGCGATACAGCCCGACCATGGAGCTAAAATACCTTGCCACAATGGAATACCACACTGTCGCACTAGGTGACATCCCAGGTTAGAAGATGAAGACGGGTTGTTTTGATCTTATAGCTTTGACACACGATTTCTGGCAGCTCAGATAAATCATTTCGGATACTTTAACAGTTGAGTTAAAAAATAGTCGAAGAATGGTGCTCCCCTCGCTCTGCAGTTTACGCTGGTCACGTGGTCAGAGAGGAGACCGTGGGGTTGGTAACATCACGTAGATATCCCAAATCTGAGTGGTCACAAAGCTGAGACAGTCATGGGACTGACAGAAATCCTCTGTCTGTCTCTCTCTCTCTCTCTCTCTCTCTCTCTCTCTCTCTCTCTCTCTCTCTCTCTCTCTCTCTCTCTCTCTCTCTCTGTATGTTATTGCTCTTCTTGAACGGTTATGTATTGCACTAGATCAAATCCCGGCAGATTACCAAAACAAAAAAAATGCAAAACAAAACGAATCAAATCTGACAAACCTCACGTCTAGAGCTTTCCGCCCCGGCAGAACCTCATCAACCAAGTTCTGACAGAGTAAACAGACACTGTTTTCCTAAGACTGGCCTTTACGAGAGGCAGGTGCTAGGCCCGGCAGAAAGTACGAGAAGTGAAACTCAGTCGCAATACATCCCCTCCAGTCACGTGATTGGATAGTTATCCAAACTAATGATCGACTCGGGGCGAAAATCCCTCCAAGTTGATCCATCCTGTATCCTGTTCCCTTCCTGCACAGACGGATACAGCATAACAGTAATCATTTCCTACACGGAGACATGAGATCAGTGGGGAGATCTCTAGGTGCGAACCTTTCACGTCGTGAACGCTTTGTAAAGCTTTTCGCGACCAGCGGATATTTCACGTTTATGACTTTTGCTGGCAGATAGAAAGCGGGTTGGTTCCTGTCCAGCGATTCAGCGATGTGTAAATCTCTCGCAGCAACATCTACACAAACAGCTTAGATGTAAAATGACAAGAATACAGGTTTAGTTTTTGTTTTTTTTGTTTTTTCTAGATTTAATTCTTACTCTGTTCTTTTTTTATTTTTTTGCTCAGAGAATAAGCCAGGTAGAGGTTTTTAATGCTAATATTGACCGTATGGATTTTTATTTTTCTAATTGTTTCAAACAGATTTATTTAACATTTCTTGAATTAGATTTATCATCAATATGAACGGTTGATATGAATGCTAGAATATAAATTATTCATGCGATTATTCGTTCAGACTCGCTCATTTTGGGTCTGTTTCTCTTTTATCTGTGTCTTCGAACTTTGGGAAAGGTGGATATTCTAAACACAGGATATGGAGTCAGTTTTGTGCGTCATCCCACTATGGCCCTAAACGCTTCCCGATTCTTTTCAATATTTGAAAGTGTTTGCCACACTAATGAAATGTTACAAAGAAACAGATATCATACTTAGAATGATATGAATAATAGAAAGAAAAAAGAAACTAGACAAATTTGTTTCCTACCTATTTCACTCTTAATAGCTATCTTCATACATATGAATCGAGAGAAGATAGGTTAAGCTTCAACTAATTTTATTGTCGTTGTTTATACTTTCATTAAATATGATGGTCTATCTTGTTCATTCTTAGCTTATGTTATCGCACTGTTTACTTTATAAATATAAAGTTGTATGTAAGACTTACAATAATGCATGTACTTCTTTAAAATTCATTATCTGTATCTGTTCAAATTATAAAACATCAACAAATTTCAGTCATAAATATTGTTCAATTAATGTAGACAGTGAAACTGGGAAAATGAGAGAACGCTTCCCCGTCTGAATCGCTTTACTATCCAATATGCCTTGCATCATAGAAAAAGGTTGTTTTTTTTTCACTTTAGAGGAAAAATAAACCGAGCGTTTATTTTCCATAACATATCACGTTTTTCAAGAGATTGTTTAATGCACTCATTGTCGTATCAGACTAAAGCAGGATTCGAATTCTTTTCCTGAAGTCTGGTTATCTAGAAAACCTTGAGGATCCAACCCCTGCGGAGCATGCTGCCCGTGTAGGAAGGCACTCACTCTACCGAACTGACTAGGAACATTTTCAAACAGAAACAGAAATCAACGATAAACACAGAATGCCATGCCAGTATTGCTACAAAAGTGCTCAAAGGTTACCACATAGGATGAGTTTTTTGATTTTCTCTCCTTGTTTGTGTCTAGCGGTATTACGTGGGACAAGATGAGACGCCAGCAAACTCTTTCCTTATTTCAAGTCGTCTCTCTCCGAGTCTATAGAAAATATTACCGGGTGATATAAAACTGAGTTAACACCAGGCTAACGGCCATCTGCTGGTGGTAATGGCCGCACAGGAGGCCTAACTTATTTTCAGTCTTCCCTTACGGCCATAAAAAGAAACTTCCATAAACAAGGAAAGCGGAATTATTTAATATTTTGGGTTTGTGGTTGTGCTTAACTCAAGTTATTGTATGGCTCGATTTGATACGGCCTACACTTGACAAGTCGGTCCTGAGAGAAATTAATAATTTTTTTTTTTATATATATAAAAATACTTCATTTGAAAAAAAGGAGGAAAATTTGTGTATTAGCATGCTACATCTACACAGTAGTTTCTCTTTCTTTCCTCTCCTCCCCGCACCCCTCTCCCCATCCCCTTTTTTCCGTGTATTTGCTACGGAAGTAAATTCATTTTTTTCTAGTCTTGTTGTTGCGCCTTGCTTTCATGTCTTACCCTGACTCAGTGAAAGACAGTTAAATGGTTATTGTAAAATGAAAGTTTATAGGTTGAAATAAACAGCATCAAAATAATTTCCGCTTCTCTCTATAAAAAGAAAAGATCACAAATTTTCTCTATGGTAGGTCCTTACCAGAACTTGAATATCTCGCGGCTGTATGTAACAGTTCAGAGTTTCCAGTGCAAATCATCCATCTGTATCTGGTCAGAGTTTCCAGTGTAAATCATCCATCTGTATCTGGTCAGAGTTTCCAGTGTAAATCATCCATCTGTATTTGGTCAGAGTTTCCAGTGTAAATCATCCATCTGTATCTGGTCAGAGTTTCCAGTGTAAATCATCCATCTGTATTTGGTCAGAGTGTCCAGACTAAATCATCCATCTGTATTTGGTCAGAGTGTCCAGACTAAATCATGTCCTGTCCAAGTGAAGCCGAGAAGTAAAAGTCAAAAAGATCACTAGGAGCAAACCACTGTGATTAGTTGTCTTCCAGCGTGAACTGGGTTGTAACGTCTCACCTGACCACAGTCGGCACAACCCCAGCCTCTGACAAAAATATTTCGCAAACTTTTCCCATCTCAGTGACAGTGACGCACGCGCCAAGTCTGGGCCGCTTGTTGCGAGTGCGTGGTGGTGGTGGTGATGAGGATGATGTTGGTGGTGATGATGAGGATGATGTTGGTGGTGATGGTGGCAGCAGTGCTAGAGTTCTCGATTGTCCCCCTAGTACTGACAAGGATTGCCAACTTCTTGACGAGATCTTTAGGAAACAGGAAATAAAGAGAAGAAAGAGGGGAGGGGGGGAAGCAGGAGCGAAGACGGGGGTTTGGAGGGGGAAGGGGGGCATAAAGGTATACATAGCGCGCTCGCCAGCTGCAGGGAGCAGACATGATACTGTAGACAGTTGGTGAGAGTGAGGCAGCCACTCATGCGCGGGACAGTGGGCGGGAGAGCTTGACAGAGAGAGGGAGAGAGAGAGAGAGAGAGAGAGAGAGAGAGAGAGAGAGAGAGAGAGTGAGTGAAAGAGAGAGAAAAAGGGGGGGGGGGGGCAGTGAGTGAGAGAGACAGAGAGAGTGAATGAGAGAGAGAGAGAGAGGGAGAATGAGAGAGAGAGAAACAGAGAGAGAGAGAGAGAGAGAGAGAGAGAGAGAGAGAGAGAGAGAGAGAGAGAGAGAGAGAGTTAACAGCTTTATTTTTCTGAAATCTCAATACTCAGTTGTGAAAAGGCAATAGTACAGTGCTACTCAAGATAAAGCTAAACAAAATGATTTGATTGGGCGGAAATGTGTGAGAAAAGCTAGAGAGCGGGATGAGAAAACTATAAGATTACAATATCAACTTTCACTATTCTTTCAGAACAGGTTCAGGAGGTTATCGATGGCGACGGATGAAATTGATTGATCTGTCATCACGTAGCAAGGTAGAAACTGTTCGGCCTGTTTAATCCCGTGAAGTCGACATTAGGAACAGATGTTGTCTACACCTACTGGTTGAGGGGGTAGTTGTCATTCAGGTGTGATAGCAGTCGCATAGGTAGTGGCATAGTAGTAGTAGTAGTAGTAGTAGTAGTAGTAGTAGTAGTAGTAGTAGTAGTAGTAGTAGTAGTAGTAGTAGTAGTAGTAGTAGTAGTAGTAGTAGTAGTAGTAGTAGTAGTAGTAGTAGTAGTTGTTGTAGTAGTAGTAGTAGTAGTAGTAGTAGTAGTAGTAGTAGTAGTAGTAGTAGTAGTAGTAGTAGTAGTAGAAGTAGTAGTAGTAGCAGTAGTAGTAGTAGTAGTAGTAGTAGTAGTAGTAGTAGTAGTAGTAGTAGTAGTAGTAGTAGTAGTAGTAGTAGTAGTAGTAGTAGTAGTAGTAGTAGTAGTAGTAGTAGTTTTAGTAATAGAAGTAGTAGTGGTGGTGGTGGTGGTTGATGGAGTTGGAGGTGGTGAACCTTTTTTTTTTTTGTATAACAAGCACAGCGTGTACTAAAACCACTGGGTTAGGATTAATTTCAAGACATTAGTCAAGTGATCTCTGCAGTAACCACTAATGAGTGTCGGTGTTAGACGGCCCCGAATAAGTGGTCCATTTAACGCCTACACTCTCTGGATATTTGACAATACAAAGGAAGTCTAGAGGTCTAAATAGTGTTTTTTTGTGTCTGTCAGAAAGGGGAGAAGCACGAGGAAGGTTTTATTAATTTATTGCTTTAACTTGATATACTATCTTGTCTTAATTAAAAAAAAATATCACATTTCTGCCACGGGTGTCATTTTTATCCCCCATTTCGGAAAAAGCTGCCCCTCTTGTGGCCTTATTGACGTGAAAGTGACGATAAAACTTTCTTCGAGTCTGAACAAATTGGGATCATTCTTCTAAGTTAAAAGTCTTATGATACCATTGTTACGATTGTTAGTAAAGGTGATGTCAATACAACGTTCTAATAATATAACACTAGCCTGCTGGGGTTTTTTTTTTTCGCTTCTTTAATTTTTAAAAATATTTTGCTAATTTAAAAGACATCCACGGGGCACATTGGGAAAAAAAGGCGCGTATCTGAAATTTGAATAAAATAATAAAAAGAAATTGAGCTGTTATCAATTTATGACCATTCACATAGCAAACATGATCACTGAATTAGAGAAAGAACAATCACGGTCGCAAATTGAACAAGATCGAGTGCGGTTAAGAATTACACTTTGTTAACGCCTTTAGTACCTGAAATTCTCACTCTGACTCAATAATAAAATGGTTTCTATAACCAGAAAGCTGCCATCTAACATAGCATGATTGACTGCGATTTAAGAGGTCCTATGTGGCTGGTTGCAGCAGTGATTGATTAAAGTTTGAGTGCAAGTATATGGTTCTTTTTTAGCTGTTTTTTATATTGATTTTATGTGATTATTTCTTTTTATTAGTTTACTTATTTGCTTACCTTTATTTTAATTTCATTATCCCATTTTTAGGCAGGCAAGGTGAAAAGTATGGTGGCAGGCGAGGTGGCAAGTAAGGTGGAAGGTAATGTGGCAGGCAAGATGGAAGGTAATGTGGCAGGCAAGATGGAAGGTAATGTGGCAGGCAAGATGGAAGGTAATGTGGCAGGCAAGATGGAAGGTAATGTGGCAGGCGAGGTGGCAGGCAAGATGGAAGGTAATGTGGCAGGCAAGGTGGCAAGTAAGGTGGAAGGTAATGTGGCAGGCAAGATGGAAGGTAATGTGGCAGGCAAGGTGGAAGGTAATGTGGCAGGCAAGATGGAAGGTAATGTGGCAGGCAAGGTGGAAGGTAATGTGGCAGGCAAGATGGAAGGTAATGTGGCAGGCAAGATGGAAGGTAATGTGGCAGGCAAGATGGAAGGTAATGTGGCAGGCAAGGTGGAAGGTAATGTGGCAGGCAAGATGGAAGGTAATGTGGCAGGCAAGATGGAAGGTAATGTGGCAGGCAAGATGAAAGGTAATGTGGCAGGCAAGATGGAAGGTAATGTGGCAGGCAAGATGGAAGGTAATGTGGCAGGCAAGGTGGCAGGCAAGATGGAATGGCAAGGTGGCAGGCAAGATGGAAGGTAATGTGGCAGGCAAGATGGAAGGTAATGTGGCAGGCAAGATGGAAGGTAATGTGGCAGGCAAGATGGAAGGTAATGTGGCAGGCAAGATGGAAGGTAATGTGGCAGGCAAGATGGAAGGTAATGTGGCAGGCAAGGTGGCAGGCAAGATGGAATGTAATGTGGCAGGCAAGATGGAAGGTAATGTGGCAGGCAAGATGGAAGGTAATGTGGCAGGCGAGGTGGCAGGCAAGATGGAAGGTAATGTGGCAGGCAAGATGGAAGGTAATGTGGCAGGCAAGATGGAAGGTAATGTGGCAGGCAAGGTGGCAGGCAAGATGGAAGGTAATGTGGCAGGCAAGGTGGCAGGCAAGATGGAAGGTAATGTGGCAGGCAAGATGGAAGGTAATGTGGCAGGCGAGGTGGCAGGCAAGATGGAAGGTAATGTGGCAGGCAAGATGGAAGGTAATGTGGCAGGCGAGGTGGCAGGCAAGATGGAAGGTAATGTGGCAGGCAAGATGGAAGGTAATGTGGCAGGCAAGGTGGCAGGCAAGATGGAAGGTAATGTGGCAGGCAAGGTGGCAGGCAAGATGGAAGGTAATGTGGCAGGCAAGATGGAAGGTAATGTGGCAGGCGAGGTGGCAGGCAAGATGGAAGGTAATGTGGCAGGCAAGATGGAAGGTAATGTGGCAGGCAAGATGGCAGGCAAGATGGAAGGTAATGTGGCAGGCAAGATGGAAGGTAATGTGGCAGGCAAGATGGAAGGTAATGTGGCAGGCAAGATGGCAGGCAAGATGGAAGGTAATGTGGCAGTCAAGATGGAAGGTAATGTGGCAGGCAAGATGGCAGGCAAGATGGAAGGTAATGTGGCAGGCAAGATGGCAGGCAAGATGGAAGGTAATGTGGCAGGCAAGATGGAAGGTAATGTGGCAGGCAAGATGGCAGGCAAGATGGAAGGTAATGTGGCAGGCAAGATGGAAGGTAATGTGGCAGGCAAGATGGAAGGTAATGTGGCAGGCGAGGTGGCAGGCAAGATGGAAGGTAATGTGGCAGGCAAGGTGGCAAGTAAGGTGGAAGGTAATGTGGCAGGCAAGGTGGAAGGTAATGTGGCAGGCAAGATGGAAGGTAATGTGGCAGGCAAGATGGAAGGTAATGTGGCAGGCAAGATGGCAGGCGAGATGGCAGTTAAGGTGGCAGGCAAGGTGGCAGGCGAGGTGGCAAGTAAGGTGGAAGGTAATGTGGCAGGCAAGGTGGAAGGTAATGTGGCAGGCAAGGTGGAAGGTAATGTGGCAGGCAAGGTGGAAGGTAATGTGGCAGGCAAGGTGGAAGGTAATGTGGCAAGTAAGGTGGAAGGTAATGTGGCAGGCAAGGTGGAAGGTAATGTGGCAGGCAAGATGGAAGGTAATGTGGCAGGCAAGGTGGAAGGTAATGTGGCAGGCAAGGTGGAAGGTAATGTGGCAGGCAAGGTGGAAGGTAATGTGGCAGGCGAGGTGGAAGGTAATGTGGCAGGCGAGGTGGAAGGTAATGTGGCAGGCGAGGTGGAAGGTAATGTGGCAGGCAAGGTGGAAGGTAATGTGGCAGGCAAGGTGGAAGGTAATGTGGCAGGCAAGGTGGAAGGCGAGATGGCAGGCGAGATGGCAGTTAAGGGAACAGGCAAGGTGGCAAGTAAAATGACAAGGGAGGTAGCACGTAAGGTAGCAGGTAAGGTGGCAGGTAAGGTAGCAGGTAAGGTGGCAGGTAAGGTAGCAGGTAAGGTAGCAGGTAAGGTAGCAGGTAAGGTGGCAGGTAAGGTGGCAGGTAAGATAGCAGGTAAGGTAGCAGGTAAGGTAGCAGGTAAGGTAGCAGGTAAGGTGGCAGGTATGTTGGCAGGCAAGGTAGCAGGGAAGATGGCAGGCGAGGTGACAGGCGAGGTAACAGGTAAGGTGGCAGGCGAGGTGGCAGTAAGGTGACAGGCGAGGTGGCAGGCGAGGTGGCAGGCGAGGTGCCAGTAAGGTGGCAGGCGAGGTGGCATGCAGGGTGAAAGGAAAGGCGTGTTTGGTCAGTACCGCATCTATTGAGAACCACGCAGGGCTTTTTTTTTAAATGCTGGTTGTGCAATTGAAGGGGTCACTACAACAAGAAGGTTAAGTCACATTCAACTAGTTTCGAGAAAAATGGCAAAAAGTGAGTTTCGGATTCGGATTCGTATTGCAAAAAGAAAATTGGCTTTAATGCGTTTAATAATGGAATAAGAACATCATATGGCTTTTTCCCGTACATCAAATAAGTATTTGTCGCTAAATTAGATCAAATGTATTATTTATATTATTTGTGCACACAACAACACGGCTAAGTCCCTGATTGGACTTGACCTCTTTGTTATCCCAGAATATGTGCCTTGAAACCCAATAAAAGTTTTAAAAATTGCCTCCAAATTAAGTATCAACCAATCATAGAAATGGTGATACATAAACATATCATTGATTCACATGAAAGAATAAAAACACAGAGTACAGGAAATTAACATTAGTCTTATGAAGCAATCTGCAACATTGAGGTTATGTCCATTGTTCAATCTGCAACAACAAGGTTATGTCCTTTGTTACACATACATGTACTAATAGTCATAGTCCATAACGGTGTTATCGTCTACGTCATCAGCGTCCGTTGCACGTGTTTCATTGCCATGTGTCAAAGCTTGATAAAATTGTTTGGTTTCTTCATTCAGCAAGCCTTTGTCACACAGTTTCATAAGGTCCTGGTATTTTGCTGTTTTTATTGGAACTGGACCGCTGTATTTTGCTGTGGGCGGTGAAATAGAAGTGACGCCTCGTTTAAATATTTTAACTTTTTTCCAAGCTTCCATTTCATTGTGACTGTACCTACACCAAACTTCCCCTCCATGATCAACGGTGATACTTGACGTATAAGTGGCATTGGTCTCATCACTTTGTCCATAAGAAAACCAATGAATGTCATTCAAAGAGATTTTTTCTCCAGAGATACACCTTGTTGGGGTTTTGATTTCTTGAGTAATGAGATGATCTTGCTGGGAATGATTTAATGTGAGCACGTATTTTTTCCCTTGTTTCAATAGACATCTTCTTTTGATTCCCATGTTTACCTCTTTTGTCACATGGGATAATTGGTTCACATGTCCTAATTTTTTCAAACCGTGTCTTTCCAATACCAAATATCGAACGAAATGCAAGTTGACAAACTTTTTTATCGTCTCCATCTAGTCCTCTAACGAAATACTCAAAAGATGACTTTCGAGCGCCATTCTTCTCGCCACTTTTGGGCTTTGTCGATTTTATGCAGCCATTAAGATACAAATCCTGTTGTTTCGTGTCTCCTAACTCATGAAAATTTCTGAACAGTGTAGAAATGTGGTCCTTTCCTAACTTATCGAAACATTTCCATCGACAACTACATGCTTTACCTACACATTTTTCTGGTTGTAATTTGCCTCTCGAGTCAACGTACGATTCACCACGTGCATGTTTCAGCTTCCTTATATTTCGAGCCCATTTGTTAGGATTTAACGAACGTTTTTTTGATTGAGATTCACCCAGTTGGACTGTTTGTCCTGGTTCAGTCGATAATGGTCCTGGTTCAGTTGATGTTGTTGGTACACGTTCAACAGTACCGACAGGAATGAAATCTCGATCTGCAGCATCATTGTCCGCGTCTACTTCGGCATTTTCTATCGCACCTTGGGCACGATCTCCCACTTGTTCTACCTCATTATCAGAGTCTGACGAGAAGCGGGTTAAGTTTGAAACATTGACGTCCGGGTCGTTGGGATCATCGTCAAACAGGTCTTCATCAGAAGAGTTTGTGTTCCGAAGAGCAGCTAGCTGAATAACCTCCTCAAGTGTGTGCTGGGGTTCTACTGTTTGCACAAGCGACGATTGAGAGTCAGAACACTGAGAAACGTCATCATCAAGCTGGCGCATCAAGAGACCCAGTGCTTCCTCGGTGTTCATATCTGTTGACTGTGGACGAGGATAAACGAGATTTAGAAAGCTAAAAATTATGATGATGACAGTTTCGCTGAGGATGGTGATGACGACGATGATGACGATGATGGTGGTGATGATGATAACTATGATGATGAGGAGGAGGAGGAGGAGCAGGAGATATTCTCAAGTTCAAAACTCCATAAGCCAATGATGAGCAATAGATGGGTGACGAGTTGAGCAAACTAAGTCTTGGCCGGGAGGGGTCGTCCTTGAGTAAGACAATTTACGCATATTAATCCAGGTGTTAGATGAGTACAAAGCGGTTAGACAGTTTTTATTTTTGTCCAAAATTTTAAATAAGACTAATAAGCATCGTATTATGTCCATCGTGATTTAATGTTTAAAGCAGTTATAGTTATATCATTCGAGGATAAGTGCTATATAAGCACACTTTACCTTCTACTTCCATCAATGTATACATTGTCATACTCAGACGATATTTGTTACTATAATATTACTATAGTTTGGGAGCATACAACAACAAGGTCAAGTCCATGAAGGAATAAAATACTGTAGCTATGTAACTGTGTTAATTGAGAGTATAAGCTGTTAAACATATATTCCTTATATTATCATTATTAATATAAATACCAATTCATTAGAAAATAATCACAATAACTTACCTTAGTGGATGTTTAATGATCTCGTCTCGTGTCTTGACTGTAAACAAGCCGCCATATTGAACAAACTCTTTACCGTGCAACAAACATGTCAGATCCACACACGGACTTAACCGCGGTGTTGCATTGGCGATGTCGACCTTTACAAGGCCAATGCACCACATAGTGCGATCCAATGGTTTCATCACTGCTATAAATAGAAAGCGCGCGCCGAAATCTTTCGTTCAGTGGGTCACGCTCTATTTTTAGCGAAATGTGACTTAACCGTCTTGTTGCAATGACCCCTTCAATTAGGGAAGATAATTTGCAAGCAGATATTGTATGTTAGATTAGGATTTTCCAATAAAATTTTTGTTGTTGTCTGCTGACTGTGTTCTGCTACCTTAATCAACTTGATGTGTAGCTTATGTGGCATTTTTCCACCAATTTTTTCTTGTGAGTCAAGAGTTTATCATTGCGTGGGCAGCGTGGTTGGCAGCTCAAACTATGATGATTATATTTCACTATCTATCTTTGGATCTTTGTCTCTCTCTGTCTCCGTGTGTGTGTATGTGCGTCTCTGTTTCTCTCTCTATTTCTCATTCTCTCTTTGTCTCTGTCTATCTAGCTGTCTTTATCTGTCTCTGTCTCTCTCTATCTCTATCTCTCTCTCTGTGACTCTCTCCCTCGCTGTCTCTCAATCTCTGTCTGTCCTTCTGTCTGCCTATCTCTCTCTGTTACTCTGTGTCTCTATCTCTCTCGCTCTCGCTCTCTGTCTTCCTTTCTATCTGTTTCTCTCTCTCTCTCTCTCTCTCTCTCTCTCTCTCTCTCTCTCTCTCTCTCTCTCTCTCTCTCCCCCCCCCCCTCCCCAGTGTGTACCAGACCAGACCTTCCGCTGTGGCCCACTGTTCTCCTCAGTACACTAGCAAGGTCCGAATAATTCAAGTTATTTCCTCTGGTGTAGATTGGCCGACTTCATCAGTCTACAGGGTGAAGGGTCAAATGGATGCGGAAAACAGTCACTGTGGTCAGAGATAGAATCTGATGGGCAACGCTCATTTTTTTTCATTTAGAAAAATATTTTCATCCTTTATTCTTATATTCCTAATAATGTGAAGAAATAACATTTCGAAGGATTGATCGAACTCTTGTTATTCACTGCAGCACTTCAAGTCGCAGCAGTATAAACAAGACTCACTATTTAGGCTATGATTTAACTGGGCACGGATAATTTTTAATGGAACTGTAGGTTCTGAAACGTCGACATCTTGTGAAAAACAATCGAACCATTGTGTGGTGAAACTTGGTCATGGTTTTTTTCCTTGTTAATATTCTCGGGGTTTGTCGCTTAGAACAACAAATTCGGAATGTGGAGTAACTTTGAATGTTCTTCACCATGTAAAGCTCTGCTTCCTCGCGCCACATTAAGGTTTACTTATGTCCAATCACTAGGGCGGGCATCTTTTGGGAACCAAAATCAGCCAATCAAGTTTGTTGACTTCCAGAAGGCTTCTGACCTCTGGCAAGCACTCTGCTACTGAAAAATGTACCTAGTTAAGGTTATCCTCTGAACTAGGGAGAAGACTCTGATACTTACTGGAACCGTTTGGATTGTTTTTGTTCTCCTCGACGGAGCAGAAAACTAGAGGATGGGTTATTGGACAATGTAGCGGTCATTGCCTGTTGATGCTTGGTATCCAGCAGCAATTCACTGGCTGGAGGAATCGGACGGAACAAAGTAGG
>JAWDGP010003769.1:47500-71070 GCA_033675545.1 Elysia crispata
TTGTTCTCCCTATCTCTAACAGTGTAACTATTGATTAAAGATAAGATATTGATTGAGACAAATTTGTAATGCCTTTCAGGCTATCTTTATGAGTTTAACATGGGAAGATTGGGATCTTAGATTGATAACAGATCCAACAGAATCAATTAAGATTGTTTATATAAGAAAACCACGCAATAAAAATCATGTAAATATCCGTTCTGCAATTGATTGAGCCTATGAAACGAAATTAATCAGATCTTGATTTTAATCTAGATAGCAATATGGGCTGGGGCAGGGATAGAACAAAATAGAGAAACGTCTAGTTTTCACGACAGGCCTGGTGTAATGTCAACATGAGCTGTAGCTGGTACTGCAGCAAACATCTGAAAAGATAATTGAAATTAGTGATAACATGTCAGCATCCTACTATTCACGCAGAAAATGATTAAACCGGGGTCATCAGTAAACAGATAGGTCCTGGCCTCGGGCAGAGGATGATTTAATGGGGGTCATCAGTAAACAGATAAGTCCTGACTTCGTCCAGAGAATAATTTGAAGGGGGTTATCAGTAAACATATAGGTCCTGACCTCGACCAGAGAATGATTTAATGAGGGTCATCAGTAAACAGATAGGTCCTGACCTCGTCCAGAGGATGATTTAATGGGGGTCATCAGTAAACATATAGGTCCTGACCTGGACCAGAGAATAATTTAATGGGGGTCACCAGAAAACTGGTGGTCCTGGCCAGAGAATGATTTAATGTGGGTCACCTAAAAACTGGTTGGTCCTGACTAGAGAATGATTTAATGTTTTTGTGGGGATGACCAGTAAACCGGTAGGTCCTGACCAGAGAATGATTTATATGAGTGACTAGTAACCTGGTAGCTTCTGACCAGATAATCGTTAAATGGGAGTCATTAGAAAACTGGTTCTGACTGTAGAATAATTTAATGGGTTAATGGAGGTCACCAGAAGACTGGCAGATCCTGATCAGAGAAGGGTTAAAGGTGGTCATCAGCAAACTGCAAGGTCCTGACCAGAGAATGATTTATTGGGGGTCAGCAGCAGACTGATAGGTCCTGACCAGAGAATGGTTTAATGGGGGTCACCAGGAAACTGATAGGTCCTGACAAGAGAATGGTTTAATGGCAGTCACCAGAAATCTGATAGGTCCTAACAAGAGAATGGTTTAATGGAGGTCACCAGAAAACTGATAGGTCGTAACAAGAGAATGGTTTAATCGGGGTTACCAGAAAACTGATAGGTCCTGACAAGAGAATGGTTTAATTGCGGTCACCAGAAAACTAGGTCCTGACAAGAGAATGGTTTAATCGGGCTCACCAGAAAACTGATAGGTCCTGACAAGAGAATGGTTTAATTGCGGTCACCAGAAAACTAGGTCCTGACAAGAGAATGGTTTAATCGGGCTCACCAGAAAACTGATAGGTCCTGACAAGAGAATGGTTTAATGTAGCAATTGAGATCACTAGCAAACTGATAGGTCGTGACCAGAGAATGATGTAAATATTTAATGGGGGTCACCAGAAAACTGATAGGTCCTGACAAGAGAATGATTTAATGGGGGTCACCAGAAAACTGATAGGTCCTGACAAGAGAATGATTTAATGGGGGTCACCAGAAAACTGATAGGTCCTGACAAGAGAATGATTTAATGGGGGTCACCAGAAAACTGATAGGTCCTGACAAGAGAATGATTTAATGGGGGTCACCAGAAAACTGATAGGTCATGACAAGAGAATGGTTTAATGTAGCAATTGAGATCACTAGCAAACTGATAGGTCGCGACCAGAGAATGATGTAAATATTTAATGGGGGTCACCAGAAAACTGATAGATCCTGACCAGAGATAATCGTTTAATGGGAGTTACCAGAAACCTGGTAGGTCCTGACTAGAGAATGATTCAATAATTTAATGGGGGTCTTCATGAAACTGGTAGGTCCTGATCAGAGAATGATTAAATGTTGGTCACCAGGAAACTCGCAGATCCTGATCAGATAAGGATTAAAGGGGGTCACCAGAAAACTGATAGGTCCTGACCAGAGAATGATTCAATAATTTAATGGGGATTTCCAGGAAAGTGGTAGGTCTTGACCAGAGACTGATTTAATGATTTAAAGGGAGTTACCGAAAACTGGTAGGTCCTAACCAGAGAATAATTTAATGGGGGTCACAAGGAAACTGGAAGGTGCTTGCCAGAGAATGATTTAATAATTTAATAGAGTTCACCCGAAAACTGGTGTGTCCTAACTAGTGAATGGTTTAATGGGGGTCACCCGAAAACTGATAGGTACTAACAAGGGAATGGTTTAATGGGGGTCACCAGAAAACTGATAGGTCCTAACAAGAGAATGGTTTAATGGTGGTCACCAGAAAACTGATAGGTCCTAACAAGAGAATGGTTTAATGGTGGTCACCAGAAAACTGATAGGTCCTAACAAGAGAATGGTTTAATGGTGGTCACCAGAAAACTGATAGGTCCTAACAAGAGAATGGTTTAATGGTGGTCACCAGAAAACTGATAGGTCCTGACAAGAGAATGGTTTAATGGGGGTCACCAGAAAACTGATAGGTCCTGACAAGAGAATGGTTTAATGGGGGTCACCAGAAAACTGATAGGTCCTGACAAGAGAATGGTTTAATGGGGGTCACCAGAAAACTGATAGGTCCTGACAAGAGAATGGTTTAATGGGGGTCACCAGAAATCTGATAGGTCCTAACAAGAGAATGGTTTAATGAGGGGTCACCAGAAATCTGATAGGTCCTAACAAGAGAATGGTTTAATGGGGGTCACCAGAAAACTGATAGGTCCTGACAAGAGAATGGTTTAATGGGGGTCACCAGAAAACTGATAGGTCCTGACAAGAGAATGGTTTAATGGGGGTCACCAGAAAACTGATAGGTACTGACAAGAGAATGGTTTAATGGGGGTCACCAGAAAACTGATAGGTCCTGACAAGAGAATGGTTTAATCGTTGTCACCAGAAAACTGATAGGTCCTGACAAGAGAATGGTTTAATGGGGGTCACCAGAAAACTGATAGGTCCTGACAAGAGAATGGTTTAATGGGGGTCACCAGAAAACTGATAGGTCCTGACAAGAGAATGGTTTAATGGGGGTCACCAGAAAACTGATAGGTACTGACAAGAGACTGGTTTAATGGGGGTCACCAGAAAACTGATAGGTCCTGACAAGAGAATGGTTTAATGGGGGTCACCAGAAAACTGATAGGTCCTGACAAGAGAATGGTTTAATGGGGGTCACCAGAAATCTGATAGGTCCTAACAAGAGAATGGTTTAATGAGGGATCACCAGAAATCTGATAGGTCCTAACAAGAGAATGGTTTAATGGGGGTCACCAGAAAACTGATAGGTCCTAACAAGAGAATGGTTTAATGGGGGTCACCAGAAAACTGATAGGTCCTGACAAGAGAATGGTTTAACCGGGGTCAGCAGCAGACTGGTAGATCCTGACCAGAGAATTATTTAATGATGCAATTGAGGTCACTAGCAGACTGATATGTCCTGACCAGATAATGATTTAATGATTATATATATATATATATATATATATATATATATATATATATATATATATATATATATATAGTAAATTTACTGGCTCTTTTTATCTTCCTGGTAGAGGCCTTTTTTATCTTTGACACCACAATTCCCGCTCCAGGGTGTTATACAAAAAGACAATACGCTCTGAACAACTGATTTATTGAAAAAGAATAATACATTTTTTTGCCAACATATTATTTTATGAATTTTCTAAGAAAAGACATCGTCTTGTTAATTTTTGCTTTTGTTTTTTATACATGGTCTGACAACTGTAACCTGTCGTCAATAGTTACTCCTAAATATAAATAATCAGTACTTCACCTTTTATGTGTAAGGGCATTTTATCTTTTTTTGTTTTTCTTAAAGTCAGTGTGTAATTCGTTTGTCTTATCTACATTCAAACATAAAGATTTGTCTTTGCAACATGACTCAAATTTGTCAACCTCTTGTTTTAACAATAATACATTATCACTTAAAATCAAACCTCGTAGAGTTGTGTCGTCTAAAATTCTTCAGGTTTTTAGTCCCGTAGTTATAAAGTGGTGTGCCTGACTCTTTTTAAACCTTCTCTCTCTCACTCTCTCTCCATCTCTCTCTCACTCTCTTTCCATGTCTCCCTCTCGATCTCTCTCTTTCTCTCCATCACTCTCTCCATCTATATCTCTCCACCACTCTTTCTCTCTCTCCATCTCTCTCTCTCTCTCTCTCTCTCTCTCTCTCTCTCTCTCTCTCTCTCTGTATCTCTCTCATTACCGGTATATCTACTTTATTTTTTATGTTATAAACTTTATCTCATTGTCTCTTTCTTCAACCTCCAATTATTGCCTATCTTCTTTGTTCAATACATTTGCTCTCTCTCTCTCTCTCTCTCTCTCTCTCTCTCTCTCTCTCTCTCTCTCTCTCTCTCTCTCTCTCTCTCTCTCTCTCTCTACCTCTCTCTATTTCTCTCTCACTCTCTCTGTCTGTCTTTCTCTTCTCTTTCTATCTAGTTTCTCTCCCTTACTCTCTTTTTCTTCTCTCCTCTATCTGTATATATCGACATAAAAGATAGCAGTTATGTATCTGACATCCATCTCGCACATACACACACATACCCACAAATCTCAGGTGTTTTCGTTAATGCCAATGCCAATGTGATCAAGACCTACCTACTTCAAATTAAACACAGTAATCCACCACATGGCCCCTCACCTCCTCTTCCTCAATTTGGTTTCTTTATCTTCTAGATCTGAACTATAAGAACTGTCTTGTCCACACCAATGTGCCTGAAGTTTCGATTAATTTCCCCGGTACACTGTTGTACCGCTCCATCTATATCTAGTGTTCAGCCCGAATTTTGTCGTGTTTCTCGATACACGGGGTGTTGATGCTCTTCGGTAGATCGTCCATCTACCAGAGATGTGACAACTTCAGTGGATCCTTGATGCTCACTTGTCCCGCAAGAGAATCCCCGGTCTTTTGGTGGGAAAACAAATGAAACCGAAACAAGATTATTTTCCGATGGGGTCAACGAACGAGGATGACCTTACCCGGGGACTCCGAGGAGACGGGCTGCAGTGGGAACCTCCATCGTCAGTAGCAGAACCAGTGAGGAAAATCTCATGAATCAGAGAATAGTATGATAGACTGGGCTGGGATAAGTCTAACGTGAATAATTATATATCATTCCTGACATGTGAGACAATAGTATAGAGAAAACTGTTGGTGAAGTCACGGAATGGTTCTTGTTTGTTGGCAGTTTGATTAATTACTTTTACTAATACTACTTTTACTACTACTACTACTACTACTACTACTACTACTACTACTACTACTACTACTACTACTACTACTACTACTACTACTACTACTACTACTACTACTACTACTACTACTACTACTACTACTACTGCTACTACTACTACTATAATTAATGCTTTTACTATAATTACTTTTGCTACTATAGCTACAAATACTTTTACTGATTGAACATATTGATTAATTTTTTTTAATCTATTAATATTCCTGCCACGACAGGACTTATTAGGTTATAAAATGTAGTGTTTATTTGTCCTCTATGTTATATTGCAGGCCCAACTTATTATGGTAGCATGCCTAACAGCAGTGCACTGCTGCACATTTACACTTTCGGATCCTCTGAGTATCAGTGGAGTACTAAGTCCAATGCCTCCTAACTAAAAATTAGTGGGTGCCAAGATCTGACAAGCCTAAAAAAAGAAAATAGCTACCCTCGAAAAAGGAAGAACATAACTCAGAAAAAGTTAAAGATAGCTTCATCTCTTTATTATAACAGTCATGATCATGGAACTAATGATAAAAATTGTCGAAAAGAAAACACAGAGAAGAAACGACAAATAAAAGAACAACGTTTAGGATGACAACAATAAAAGTCAGTTAGATAATAAAAAGTGCCCAGAACAAAAGGATTACAGTAATAAAATGCTGAAAATATTTTCCAAAACTAAAATGCCGAAATGGTCAGCAGAACAAAATGCCTAAAGGCCAACCAACGGCCGAGTCACAGCGATGTTCATAGAATAATTATTAATTCAAGACCAAAATCCCCTCCCATGGAAGACACTGCGTCAATAACAGACTCATACCAAGAAGGCTCGTCTCAGACAATCAATATTCCATTGTCAAATCGCACGGTCTCTTGGGAGTCCAAACTGCGCCTCACAGCGATTCACTCTGCGCTTTACCATCATACTACAACCGCTGTCCGTATGGTCCTCTGTCAAACACGTCCACAGATCGCGCACAAAATGTCCTAAGCCGACCGAGGTCAAGCTTCTAGGTGACCAACAAGAGAAAAGTTGTGAAATACGATTGGCGAGATGTGATGATTAAAGTAGTTTTATTTCAGTTTTGTAGAAATAGAATCAACAACCAGAGAGACGCAAACTGATTTCCCGCCATTCAACTAAAAATTGTGGCCGCAAGCTAAAGATGGGCTTAGCTCCTCTCACAAGCTGTCAGCTGCTCTGTACAGTCAACGCTAATGGTAGACGACCTACACATGCTCTCTGTCTGGCGGGAACGTTCGGTGATAGTAATACAGCACATTACAATAAACTATTAAGTGAATAAAAACTAATCATCAAATCACTTCATTTTCTTCGGCAACTGAAAAAGATTTAAATTATCTCCTGCTCCTCCTCCCCTCTTTTTTTGGTTTCATTTTTTAATCTCCCTATCTCTCCCTCTGTTTGTCTGTCTGATTGTCTGTCTGTCTGTCATATATCCAAATAGAAAACCACACTAGGAGGACAATTTGGTAATTATAAAGGATCCAAGAAGTCTGTCTATCTCTCTCTCTCTCTCTCTCTCTCTCTCTCTCTCTCTCTCTCTCTCTCTCTCTCTCTCTCTCACTCTCTCTCCCGGTCTGTCCACACAATCCACCAACTTTTAATCTTTCACCTTCACTTAACTTGGGGCAGCGAAGATTTCATGCAATTATTTCTATTTTAGTACATCCCAGTATGTACAGTTCCCAAGGTTTAGACCCTTCCTGAATTAACAGACAGGAGAAAGATCTTCAACAATCAGTCTAGTGTGTGGTCAATAGTAGAAAGATCTTCAACAAGCAGTCTAGTGTGTGCTAGATAGTAGAAAGATCTTCAGCAAACAGTCTAGTGTGTGGTAAATAGTAGAAGGATCTTCAACAATCAGTCTAGTGTGTGGTAGATAGTAGAAAGATATTCAACAAACAGTCTAGTGTGTGCTAGATAGTAGAAAGATCTTCAACAATCAGTCTAGTGTGTGGTAGATAGTAGAAGGATCTTCAACAAACAGTCTAGTGTGTGCTAGGTAGTAGAAAGATCTTCAACAAGCAGTCTAGTGTGTGCTAGGTAGTAGAAAGATCTTCAACAAGCAGTCTAGTGTGTGGTAGATAGTAGAAAGATCTTTAACAAACAGTCTAGTGTGTGATAGATCGAAAAATCGTAACATACAGTCCAGTTGTGGTATACAGGTGAACGATCTTCAACATAAAGGCCAGTTTGTGGGAGATAGTAGAAGGATCTTCAACAAACAGTCTAGTGTGTGGTAGATAGTAAAAAGATCTTCAACAAACAGTCTAGTATGTGGTAAATAGTAGAAAGATATTCAAAAAGCAATCTAGTGTGTGCTAGATAGCAGAAAGATCTTCAGAAAACAGTCTATTGTGTTGTAGATAGTAGAAAGATTTTTAACAAACAGTCTACTATGTGATAGATGGAAAAATCGTAACATACAGTCCAGTTGTGGTATACAGGTGAACGATCTTCAACATAAAGGCCAGTTTGCGGGAGATAGTAGAAGGATCTTCAACAAACAGTCTAGATAGTAGAAATATCTTCAACAAGTAGTCTAGTATGTGGTAAATAGTAGAAAGATCTTCAACAAGCAATCTAGTGTGTGCTAGATAGCAGAAAGATCTTCAGAAAACAGTCTAGTGTGTGGTAGATAGTAGAAAGATCTTCAATAAACAGTCTAGTGTGTGCTAGATAGTAGAAAGATCTTCAGCAAGCACTCTAGTGTGGTAGATGGAAAAATCGTAACATACAGTCCAGTTGTGGTATACAGGTGAACGATCTTCAGCATAAAGGCCAGTTTGTGAGAGATAGTAGAAGGATCTTCAACAAACAGTCTAGTGTGTGGTAGATAGTAGAAAGATCTTCAACAAACAGTCTAGTGTGTGGTAGATGGAAAAATCGTAACATACAGTGCAGTTGTGGTATACAGGTGAACGATCTTCAACATAAAGGCCAGTTTGTGGGAGATAGTAGAAGGATCTTCAACAAACAGTCTAGTGTGTGGGAGATAGTAGAAGGACCTTTAACGTACAGTCTAGTTTGTGGTAGACAGGAAAAAGATCTTCAACGTACCGTCTAGTTTGTGGGAAAAAGGGAAAAAGATCTAAAACATACAGTCTAGTTTCTATGATAGAGATCGAGAAAGGGGAAAGTTCTTCGATCTACAGTCTAGTTTCTAGAAAAAGGGTAAAGATCTTCAATATAGTCTAGTTTGAGCGGGACAGGAGAAAGATCTAAAATAGTCTACCTCGTGCGAGGTAGAGATAAGATCTTTAATTTCCAGTCTAGTTTGAGCGAGGCAGGAGAAAGCTCTTCTACCAACAGACTGGTTATGGAAGTCAGCAGACAGATCGTGAACAAATAGTTTAGTCTGTTCAGACAGAAATTAAACCTTAGAAAACAGTAACCTATTTTGTACGCTTGAAGCGTCTTGAGTAAACATTACTTGTGGACTCGACCAGGCGTGGCGCAGAAACACAAGAAACTGTCCACTCCATCCGCCCGACCATATCCCGTGTGAAAACTCCATGGCTAATATTGACTTCGTTCAGGAGAGTTCCCTATCTGGTCTTTATCGCAGCAGAACAAAATGAGTTGTGCCTTCTCCTCAGTTAGATTAGTTTGTGTGTTATGTTTTGTGGAGACATGCCTCCTCTATAGCCGCTAGATAAGTTATTCTAGGGCAAGAAAAGCACTTTCATGTAATCTGTGAAAAAAATCATTTTGGCAGAACTGTTTTATTATTATAAACTTTTCTTAGGAAGCCATTAGGGTCCCTTCTGTTTGGAGCACCAAGTTTCCCCCGGAAGCCATCTCTCTCTGTGTGTTCCGCAGTTAAGGAGATTTTCTTGTCAGGCTGCGGTTTTACAGCGAGCCGAGTTTAGAAGTTGGGATTAAACGCTGTCGATGAGTCCAACTCCCTGAGGTCCATCAATTTTGACCGGGTTGAATTAAATCCTAGGTTTATCTCAGGTCTGTAGACACAGGTCGGGCAGATTCTGGGACTAAAGCACGGGTTTTTCACATCGAACGAGTTGCTTGCGTCACTAATCATGATGTAACCATCCTAGCAACTGCTGAGTCTTCCAAGAATGGTAGTTTGTCCTTTGCTGATCCTCTTTCAAGATTTCATGTAATGCGTTCTATATTGATTTTCATTGTGCAAGAAAGAACAAACAAGCCAAAACAGGACAGCAAATGTGACAGAAACAACTCTGGACAGTTAATTGACATAAGGATAGAAACATCCGTCGAAGTTTAGAAAGAATTGGACCTCGTTTATGTTTCGAAATCTTTTCAAATCCTGAACATTTTTGCCTGTTACGAAACTTCCTGTTTAGCTCAAAAAAAAAAAAAATCTCAATTTTCTTTTTATTTTCATCTGCCGTTTAAAAAGAATTTATACTGAAAGGTTATTTTTCTATAATGAAGAAAAACAAGTTTTAAAAAAGTTGCAAATATGAGGCTTTCCTTTAGATAAGAAAAGGTTGTATGTATTTGGCTAATCATTCTTATTATACAAAAACCTAGAAACTGTTTTAGGTTTTTGGGTGGGTTTTTAATGCAGTAGTTTTTCTTCATTTGATCATTTTAGATTTTTTTAGTCCTCTATCAATGTTTCTTGTTGACCGATATTCGTCAATGAAGTCTCAGCATCAATGAGGAGCCGATAGGAAAACTTTTACCAAACCTCAGTTTTTCAACCCAAGACAATCAACCTCCAGATCAGCATCGGTCAAGTCTCTGTAGCCATCGCTTGTCACAGAGTGTGTGATGTGTGTCGACATGTAATAATCATAAGAAAAAAAAAAGATTAACCTGGCAGTTAACTCTTGATGTATGACTCCATCCTTTCTTACTTGTCAGAAATCCAACACTTGGACTGTCTGGACTAATTTTTCAGCGATCTGCTTTATTGAGAATGTCACGAATTTCAAGTAATTTTAGAACAAATCTTTTGATGTATAAACCGTGTTTTCACTTTCTTGACGATTTCAAAGAGATGCTTGGGGGCGGTACCTCTAGTAGGTGGCCCATACATTGTTCAAAATACATGAGAGCATTGGTGAAGGCGCGTCCCAGACAGGAACGAAAACCCAAAAAAAAAACAAGAAAGTCTACAAAAATGGCCTTTATCACTCTTCTAAACATGGGTGTTGCAACATATTGCCCATTCCTTCCCACACACCTCTGTCTCTATGCCTATGTATATGTCTGTCTCTCTCTGTCTCTGTCTCTTTCTGTCTCGTTTTCTTTGTCTGTCGTCTCTGTCTCGTTGTCTCTCTGTCTGTCTCACTGCCTCTGTCTGGCTTTGTCTTTATCTATGTCTCTGTCTGTCTGTCTGTCTGTATCTGTCTGTCTGTCTATCTCTGTCTGTCTGTCTGTCTGTCTATCTTTGTCTGTCTGTCTGTCTGTCTATCTCTGTCTGTCTGTCTGTCTATCTTTGTCTGTCTGTCTGTCTGTCTGTCTCTCATTCTCTCTCTCTCTCTCTCTCTCTCTCTCTCTCTCTCTCTCTCTCTCTCTCTCTCCCCTCGGCCTTTTCTTGTGTTTTCACATCTTCCGAACTACTTCCCGGTCTCGAGGTAAGTCTAATTTTGTGACTGCTTCTCTTATTTTATCGAAAAACGAATAGTTTGAAACCCAAAAAGATCCGTACTACCAAATAGAGAGTTTATGAAAATCAGTAACTTAAAAAAATCACGCAGAAAAAAAGTTTAAAATAGCATTATCTCATCCACAAAGTATTAATATTGTGCTTTATAGTCCGCCCACATTTTATGAATTGAAGGATTATAATAGTGATTTAAACTTTGTCCTCAAAGACATTTTATACCGTTAAGTTTTTAAAACTTTCTTAAACAGAGGGAGAAGTTGAAAGAAGGGAAGACGGGAGAGTAAAAGAGAGAGAGAGAGAGAGAGAGAGAGAGAGAGAGAGAGAGAGAGAGAGAGAGAGAGAGAGAGACAGAGAGAGAGAGAGAGAGAGAGAGAGAGAGAGAGAGAGAGAGAGAGACAGAGAGAGAGAGAGAGAGAGAGACAGAGAGAGACAGAGAGAGACAGAGAGAGAGAGAGAGAGAGAGAGAGAGACAGAGAGAGAGAGAGAGAGAGAGAGAGAGAGAGAGAGAGAGAGACAGAGAGAGAGAGAGAGAGAGAGAGAGAGAGAGAGAGAGAGAGAGAGAGAGAGAGAGAGAGAGAGAGAGAGAGAGAGAGAGAGAGAGAGAGAGAGAGAGCATAACGTTGCCTCATGTAAGAGATGTTTATTGGCAGGATGAACCGTTAAGGACCCCAGCTGACAGACCGCCGGTTCCTATGGCTTCCAAAAAACTGTCTCTCAGTGGAAGGAACAAGATTTAGGTTTTGAAGTTCACGGAATGTTCTAGATTATTTTAGGAAAATCCAACATGAAATCCTATATGAGAAGACGGCTAATTCTGGATTTCCCCAATTTATTTTTTTAAATTGTTTTCAGAAGTTTATGTTTCCATGAAAAAGTGCACTGACTTGTAAGCATTTATAGCAGTCCATTGTCTTAACTTCCAAAGTGAATGTTTGAAAAAATCTGCAAATAGATTCGGATTTTGCTAGATTAGTTAACCATCTATCTTTGTAATCAAACGAGTCATTTCAGATTCTGTTGTGTTTATTAGGCCTATTCTTAGCTAGAAAATTTCTGGCTGTGTAGTAAATTTTCTACATACCTTATTTATACACTAGTTTTAGAAGCATTGGTCTATTACAGAATGTCTGTTTAACACATTGAGTCAGATTTTTAGAAAGAAGGCTCCATTATAAATAAAGCAAGAGAGAGACGAGTTAGTCACTTTGATCGATAACCAAGACGCTGCCTCCACCGATCTGTGGTAGAGTCGCTTGCTGTCTTACTTCACAACTATGTATCGATCTTTGGAGGAAAGCATGCAACTAGGGTTATCTCAGCCTCACCGTGAAATATCTGAATCATTTCATTACTTGTCAACTAATTAACTGTATTTTTATTGTTATTATTATTATTATTATTATTATTATTATTATTATTATTATTATTATTATTATTATTATTATTATTATTATTATTATTATTATTCTGTGATTATTACTACTGTAATCGTCTATGGTGGGTCTTTCTCTCCAGAGTTTTCACACCTGTCCAATAAGACAATATTAAAGAAAACCCATTACTAACCAGTAAACAGTGTTGCTTGTGTTTAGTTCCATAGCGTGGTTAACTCAGAAAACTTTTGACTCTTGTTCATTCGTTTCTCAGTTTGATAACCAAAAAAAAAAGCCCGTTTCTTCAGCCCCTTCATTGTTCCTACGGGTGCCTTGGTAATGGCAGATCCTGTAAGAGTTTAGAAAAGTCCAATGTCAGCGTCCAGATGGTTGATGTAAAACAATGCTCCCAATACAGGAGACCAAGAGGAACTTTTCTGCTGATAAAACTCAGAGGCTTAGCGGGACATGCAACATGACTGCATACATTCTTACATTTCACTGAGTGTTCCAGACAGCAGAAACTCTGCCGAGTGTTGCACAATGAAAACTCTGCCGATTGTCAGGGTTAGGTGTCTGTGTGTGTGTGTGTAAGGGGGGGCAGTGGTGGCATGAACAGTGTAACAGACAGACATGCTAGCAGGTGGTGTGTCCACGTGACCTGAGACAGAAGACGAGTGCCTCCTGTGTTGTATCTATTAGAGCGACGAGTGGGAGTCGGGTTGTTACTCGAAAAATAATTAGAGCGAGGTGAACGTCGCGTGGGGCGGTCGAGAAAAAACTTTCAGACACAAAGATAAAAAACAGAAACACACCCAAGCAGGGGGAAAAAAACAACGATAATGGTAGCAGTGATGAAATTCATGACGTTTTAATTATTCCTATGTGTCACATTACCCAAAGAGGCTCTGATGGGTTAAATAGTTTCTGACAGGCTTATAGCCTCCCTCGTTGCCCTCTTCTACCACAAAGTGTTGTTTCTAAATCACGTGTCCGACCTCACAGTGGACTAACCAGATTGAATCAATCAAACAATCACTGAGCCCAGGTCTGGTCAATGTTACTTCTCACACTGGTCCCAACCAGGGAGCCAGAGACAGTGGTTCACGGAGAAGGTCCACACAATCACTGAGCGATGGTTCAACAGACAGTGGTTCACGGAGAAGGTCCACAGAATCACTGAGCGATGGTTCAACAGACAGTGGTTCACGGAGAAGGTCCACAGAATCACTGAGCGATGGTTCAACAGACAGTGGTTCACGGAGAAGGTCCACAGAATCACTGAGCGATGGTTCAACAGACAGTGGTTCACGGAGAAGGTCCACAGAATCACTGAGCGATGGTTCAACAGACAGTGGTTCACGGAGAAGGTCCACAGAATCACTGAGCGATGGTTCAACAGACAGTGGTTCACGGAGAAGGTCCACAGAATCACTGAGCGATGGTTCACCATGTCTAGGCGGAGAGGACAGAATTTTCAATCTAACCACAGCAGGATGTTGAAATCGAAGAAAAACAACGCATCTTCAGGAAGCTTAAAGAAAACACCACTAGTCATAGGTCTGGATCTGATGCAAAAACTAGCCCGTTTCTATAATGGTTTAGTTATCTACACAGGTCCATGCTGTTGGACAATAAAAATAATGTTTTTGAGAGAGAGAGAGAGAGAGAGAGAGAGAGAGAGAGAGAGAGAGAGAGAGAGAGAGAGAGAGAGAGAGAGAGAGAGAGAAAGAAAGCCGAAGACAGAGAGGGGTGAGGAAGATAAAAGATCACCAGAGTTTATTTAATTGGAGAGGCCAGGGAAAGATGAGTCTAATGATATGGATCACAACAACGACAATCGCGTGACTAAGGATAAACACTTTGGTAAACCAAACTAGAGTGGCATGGTGTTTAAGGCCTCAGTAAAGTTATGATCAAAAAGATTTTAGTAAACAAAACTAAAGTGGCATGTTGTTAAAGGCTAAGCATAGTCATAATGAAAAAGATTTAGGTAAACCAAACAAGAGTGGCATGTTTTTGCTAAAGGCCGAAGCATAGTTATGATAAAAAAGACTTTGGTAATGAAAACTAAATTGGCGTGTTGTTTAAGGCTAAAGCATAGTTATGATCAAAAAGACTTTGCTAAACAGAAATAAAGTGGTATGTTCTTCAAGGCTAAGCATAGTTATAATCAAAAAGACTTTGGTAAACAAAACTAGAGTGGAATGTTGTTTAAGGCTGAAGCATAGTTATGATCAAAAAGATTTTGGAAAACCAAAAAAGAGTGGTATGTTGTTAAAGGCTGAAGCATAGTTATGAAAAAAAAAAGATTTAGGTAAACCAAACTAGATTGGCATGTTGTTAAAGGCTGAAGCATAGTTATGATCAAAAAAGGATTCAGTAAACCAGACTAAAGTGGCATGTTGCTAAAGGCTGAAGCATATTTATCAAAAAAAAGATTTTAGTAAACCAAACTAGAGTGGCATGTTGTTAAAGGCTGAAGCATAGTTATGATCAAAAAGATTTAGGTAAACCAAACTAAAGTGGTATGTTGTTAAAGGCTGAAGCATAGTTATGATCAAAAAGATTTAGGTAAACCAAACTAAAGTGGTATGTTGTTAAAGGCTGAAGCATAGTTATGAAAAAAAAAGATTTAGGTAAACCAAACAGGAGTGGCATGTTGTTAAAGACTGAAGCATAGTTATGAAAAAAAAATATTTTGGAAAACCAAACAAGAGTAGCATGTTGTTAAAGGCTGAAGCATATTTATGATCAAAAAGATCTTGGTAAACCAAACAAGAATAGCATGTTGTTAAAGGCTGAACCATAGTTATGAAAAAAAAGATTTTGGTAAACAAAAATAAAGTAGCATGTTGTTAAAGGCTGACGCATAGTTATGATCAAAATGATTTTCGTAAACCAAACAAGAGTAGCATGTTATTAAAGGCTGAAGCATAGTTATGATCAAAAAGATTTTGGTAAACCAAACTAAAGTGGCATGTTGTTTAAGGCTAAAGCATAGTTATGATCAAAAAGACTTTGGTAAACAGAAATAAAGTGGTATGTTGTTCAAGGCTAAGCATAGTTATAATCAAAAAGACCTTGGTAAACAAAACTAGAGTGGAATGTTGTTTAAGGATGAAGCATAGTTATGATCAAAAAGATTTAGGTAAACCAAACTAGAGTGGCATTTGTTAAGGCTGAAGCATAGTTATGAAAAAAAAGACTTTGGTAAACAAAACTAAAGTAGTATGTTGTTAAAGGCTGAAGCATAGTTATGATCAAAAAGATTTTGGTAAACAAAACTAAAGTAGCATGTTGTTAAAGGCTGAAACATAGTTAGGATCATAAAGATTTTGGTAAACCAAACAAGAGTGGGATGTTATTAAAGGCTGAAGCATAGTTATGATCAAAAAGATTTTTGTAAACCAAACAAGAGTAGCATGTTGTTAAAGGCTGAAGCATAGTTATGAAAAAAAAGATTGAAAAAATCGGTTGATTCACGGTTCTTGTACTGGGGAGTTCTACTACAATATTATGTTCCCTCTCTTATTCTCTCTGTTTCTCTCTCTGTCTCTCTCTCTCTCTCTCTCTCTCTCTCTCTCTCTCTCTCTCTCTCTCTCTCTGTTTGTTTCTCTCTCTCCCTCTCCCTCCCTCTCTTTTTCTCCATCTCTCTATTTCTCCCTTTCTCTCTCTCCCTCTTTCTCTCTCAGTCCTCCTCCCTCCTTCTCTCTTTCTTTCTCTCTCTCTCTCTCTCTCTCTCTCTCTCTCTCTCTCTCTCTCTCTCTCCATTTCCGTGTGTCTCTCCTAAGAATCAATGGCCGGAGGCCGGGCTACTGTGGTTACTATTTCAAGCCACCGATCTCCCCCAGTGTGGCTACTGGTGCTGCCACCTGTGAAGCCACCATCATTCTCACCGCCCTGTTTGACGGTATATCAGGAAACCGTTTTATCAGTGAGTGGATGCACGGCCAGAACGACGGAAGACCGACCCCCCGATCACGTCAGAGGATGTTTGTACCACAACAGGATGAGGTGAAAAGACCAAAATACAGAGCTAGAGAAATCACTGGACAATCCCAGATATTATTTTGTTGGAGATAAGTAGGAAGATTAAGCAAATATTCCAGTCACGAATCTTTTCTTGGTATGGTAAAAGAAAACACGAAATTTTTTTTTATATCTATAGGAGTAATATAAACATTAAATTGTAAGCACAATGCATTGCACCTACTATCAGCAACATGGCTCTTAGTTACTGGTTCTTTAAGATTTGATTTTCATAATGGTCCAACCTTGCGCTAGCGACGTGATGTCAGACAGTGTGACCTTTGACCTGTGCTATGATTGGCTGTCACAGTGGAGCGGTTCCCAGGGGATCAAGCACGGTGCTGAAGTTTCTAGAGGTGTTTAGAACCAGCGTGACGTCGTCCTTTTCCTCTCTTTCATGATCAAAGTTGCGAAATAAGAGCCACCTGGACTGGGTGCGAGTTTGTGGTTATTTCAGTTTGTGACATTGAAAGACAGATACATAGACAAGAGAGAGAAGTAGATATGGCATCGCTCAACTCGGATGGTTTCGTGTGAGCTCTCCGTACAATCATATCAGTTGCACGTAGTTATACGGGCAAGGAGAAAAATAGTTACATTTGAATTATTATTTTTTATTTTTTTATTTTGCTTTTTGCGGGAAGAGGTATCAAAAACTGCTGAGACTGACAGTTCTACAAAATTATAACGATAGGAAAAAAAGCTTTTTTTTGTATTTTATGTTTTTTATTGAACACAATCATGATTGAGGTATTGTTCTCTGTATGTTGCTGTACAACCTCTGAGAATGGAACGAAGCTGAGTCCCCAGTTTGATCCCTATCTCATAGTACTGACCGGAAAGAGCTGTGGGCTTTATTTAGCCACACGCCAGCGCTTCATTTAGTCCTCGAAGGGAGGTAAGTGGTGTCAACTAGATTGTCTCCCTTGATGACATGTTTTCACAATAAACAATGTGCCCTGACATGAGAAACATCAATCCTATAAATAACACTAGTTTATGGTGAGAGATTTCCTGATCAATCGGAAGTTTTTATCAGATTTAACTCTGCCTGTGTTTGTGTGTGTGTGCGTGTGTGCGGTTGCAATTATAGATACCGAACTGTGAGTTCAGCGAGTCTGCAGAATCGCAAGCTATTCATGGCAGTACTCACTGCGGATTGATTATTTCGGCAGTGAACTGAATTGATCCCATTCTATCAGTTAAAAAATCAAGTTAGGCACTCTTCCATATACTATCTCTCTCACTCTATCTCTCTTTCTCTCTCTTTCTCTCTCTCTCCCTCTCTCTTTCTTTCTCTCTGTCTCTCTCTCCCTCTCTCTTTCTCTCTCTCTCTCACTCAAAGACAGTGACATTAAAACGTGACTCTTCACAAAGTCAAACCTCCCCAGATAAAAAAAAACCACCGGGAAGTGAAAACAGCGCCGATAAGGTAGGTTTTTGCGTGTGTGTAGCTGTGTTTGTGGATGTGGATGTGCAGCATGGGGGCACAATGAGGTAGGTGTGTGTGTATGTTGATGTGCAGCAGAGGTACGATGAGGTAGGTGTGTGCATGTATGTTGATGTGCAGCAGAGGTACGATGAGGTAGGTGTGTGTGGATGTGGATGTGCAGCATGGGGGCACAATGAGGTAGGTGTGTGTGTATGTTGATGTGCAGCATGGGGGCACAATGAGGTAGGTGTGTGTGTATGTTGATGTGCAGCAGAGGTACGATGAGGTAGGTATGCATGTTTGTTTATGTATAGCACATGTACGATGAGATAGGTGAGTGTGTGCGTGTGTGTGTTTCTTGATGTGCAGCAGAGGTACGATGACATAGGCGTGTGTGTGTGTTTTTTTGTTGATGTCCAGCAGAGGTACGATGAGATAGGTGTGTGTTTTTTGTGGATGTGCAGCAGAGGGGTTATGAAATATGTGTTTGCATGTGGCTGTGTATATATGACCAGAGGTAAAGAATGAGAAAACAAAAGTAGTCATGTATCGTGAAGGAAAGGTTTGTTAAAACGTGTTTTGGTTAGAAACATGCTGCATGCAGTGAAGCCAATTTTTTTTCAATGATTATTGTATTCTCCTGTTTAGAGCCAAGCTATCGTCCCGCCTCAAGCTACTGCTGAGGTCTGGCAGAGATTTATTGGTTAATGAATAATTTTTTTTAATAATTGTTTGAAAGACTGGTTTATTGGTTGGTTAATTGATTTGATTAAATAATAAATCTAGATTATCGCATCTTTTTTATTGATTTTTTGGGTGAATCTATTTTTTAAACATATAATTGAATGAATGATTGATTGACAAATCAATTTCTCAATCTTTTTATTGAGCATTGATTGAATAATTTATCTATCAAATGATTGATTGTTTGTTTGATTGATTGTAATTTAGCTACAGTTTTCCAGACCAATCCTGTTTAAGATATCTTGACAACTAAGGCTTGAGCCTCTGACAGGGACACACATCCTTTCTGTTTCCCCATTCGCTGTGAGGGGAAAGACAGTACCTATGATTTACATCCAGCGGTCAACCAGGAAATCTTCATGGCTTAAAATCCCATTCCGCTGATCTGGTCGCTTGCCGCTAAGAGCTCCGCGCGCAAGTCACTGAGACCTGGAGGGTATGACAGTAGATTAACTGGCTGCCACTGAGGCTTTGCCTTCGGTTACCCTGGGTTACCCTGGATTATCCTGGGTCTGGTGAAACAACACGGGACGCCAACCGCTGTCTTGAAGCCCGGGCTTGCAAAAATAATTCCAGGAGGTTGCCGGCTTCGACCCGGCTTTCCCACTAATGCTCTTTCTCGCATTAAGTGACTGGAGGCACAGATCGCTGCTGTGTCGCTGCCGTGACTGATGCGAAGATGTCCGGGCGAGCGTACTGGAGGGAAGAGGCTGGCCTTCATGTTGGATTCATGGCAACCAAGATTTGAGCGTGACAGCTAAACACAATCCTGATTGGTGAGTCTGAGAGGTGGCGTCTCAAGCATTGCTTTCAGTTTTCGTCATTATTTCTCCTGATTCTATCATCTTTTCACATCAGGGAAATTACCCGGAAATTGGTGCAAAGTGACTTTAAAAAACATCAACAGACAAAACAGGGACCTCAGGCACATCTATAATTGGGTGGATGTGTGTTTGATAGAGCTAAAAGCTATGTCCGGATCTCATCAAAGAATATATTGCTATTTTATAAATGTGCGCCAGGAGGCTCAGTTAGCAGAGCTTCGGGCTGATCATGAGGAAGTCCTGCGCACGAATACTCTCTAGAACTTCTGGTGGCAGGTTGGGCTCTCACCTAAACAGCTCTACTTCTGGAAAGGCGGTGAGTCACTGTCTCAGCCAAAAAACTGAAAACTGATGGGAGGAGAACCTTATCAAACAGCAGAGTTTTTACACACGTTTATTATGAGATTCCACGAACCATTAAGTGGGAGTTTTTACACATGTTTATTATGAGATTCCACGAACCATTAAGTGGGAGTTTTTACACATGTTTATTATGAGATTCCACGAACCATTAGGTAGAGTTTTGTAACACATCACATAATATAGGCTACACATACAGATAGTTGTCATACTTTTAAAAAAAAAAAGTTTACAAAGCCTTTCGTTACAAAACTCATCACACAAAACATTTCCTACACCCTATGGTAGAGTTGTTAAATCATCAGAAAACACAGTTTACACATATACCTTTGGCAAAAGTTCCTACTTGGTTCAATTTGAATTTAGAACTTTGTCAAATTGAGAGAAAAATGTAGTAGCTAAATACAACCATGAGACGTGTGAAAATCATTCTCTACCCGATGTATAATATTTCACAATGTACAGCAAATCACGGGAAACGTTTGTTCGAGATTTATTGAGCAGAGCTGGCGAAGGAAGAAAAAATCATGAAACCTGAAACTGAAAGATTAAGCTATACTCGATACATGACCTCGGGTAATATATCTCGTACCAAGGTCATTAAATGCTTAAATTGTTGTTCTCTCAAAACAAAAGAAAACTGACTTTGTTTGACGATGGTGATCCCCAGCGGGTTTACCTAAGATTATAGATGGCCCCATGAACCGCAATGATCCATCTTGAACCTTGGCAGACCTCGTGTGAACCACTCCAATATTAGCAGCAACGTGAAACAGACACTCACCCCGACTTTCAGATCACACATATACACACAAACACATATACACACAAACACACATACACACAAGCACACAATCACACGTACACACCTTCCAACAGTTTTATCCTGGCGCTATCCTGACAGTGCTCTACACCAACCGGGTCTCCACTCAATACTTAATTAAGAGGCTCGGCGGGTTTTAAGCTTATTAGGTACTCTCTGTTCTTCCTCTCTCTCTCTCTCTCTCTCTCTCTCTCTCTCTCTCTCTCTCTCTCTCTCTCTCTCTCTCTCTCTCTCTCTGTCTCTCTGAATTTGTCTTCAAACACACAAACACATTATTATATATATGTATATATATATATATATATATATATATATATATATATATATATATATATATATATATATTTATATCCATCTATCCACCTATTTACAACCCTTCTCTCTATATATCTCTTTCTCTCCCTCTCCCTGTTCCTCTCTCTCTCTGTAAGATCATTTCACCATTTCTCTTGGAGAGCGCGCGAGTCTCTCGAGTGAGCCGTCAGAGAGTCCTCCCTGTTCTCCAGCTATCGCTCTACATGCTGGTTCGGGCAGACAAGCTCCGGGCACCCTCTGGGCCTGCCTTTCTTTCACCTCGGGTCTTCTAATTATTTATTGAGCCATTGATGATAAACACAGAGCAGGTAGATTAAATCGGTTCAGACTTGAGAAAATTAAAATTTTCAAGGAGTCAAATATACATTTTAAGAGGGAAGAAAGAAAAGGGAGGGAGGGCGAGAGAGAGAGAGAGAGAGAGAGAGAGAGAGAGAGAGAGAGAAAGAGAGAGGAGGGGGAGTGGGGAAGAGATACAGAGAAGCTCGATCAGACAGAAACTTTAAGACATACAAGAGGAAGAGCCAAGGAAAAAAATGAATGGAATCAATATTTTTATAAATATTCACTTATCACACTAAAAATGAGATGAACTATAATTCAAAGAAGTCATAGTTGTATTATGCAGTCACAGTCCAGAAGTGGACGAAACTAAAACAAAAAGAAGAGATAATTATATTTACAAGCCACAAATACAGTTAAAGCCTACAGAATAATTTAGCTTGGCAATTAACTAAAAATTATTTGTTCTCGTAGCACATTAATTTATTATAAACGCATCACTTTACCATTACCATAATGATACACGCATCACTTTACCATATACGCATCACTTTATCATATACACGCATCACTTTACCATATACACGCATCACTTTATCATATACACGCATCACTTTACCATTACCATAATTATACATGTATCACTTTACCATACACTTATCACTTTGCCATATTCATGCATCACTTTACCATATTCACGCATCACTTTATCATACACATATCACTTTACGATATTCACGCATCACTTTACCATAAAATTATAGACGTATCACTTTACAATATTCAAGTATCACTTTACCATATTCACGCATCACTTTACCATAAACACGAATCACTTTACCATACATATCACTTTACCATATACACGCATATAACTTTACCATATACAAGTATCACTTTATTATATACACGCTTAACTTTACTATACGCAAGTTTCGCTTTACTGTATACAAAAAACTTTACTTTTTGCACGCATCACTTTACTATATACACACATATCACTTAAATATATGCACACATCACTTTACCATATACACGTATCACTTTACCATATTCATGTATCACTTTACCATATTCACGCATCACTTTACCATATTCATGCATCACTTTACCATATACACGTATCAAATTTACCATACTTGTCACGATAGTGAGGTAGTTAGTACAAAAAAGTCACAAGTCACGATAATACCGTATGGTGAAAGTAAAGAGACGTAAGTCCACCGTAAAATCAGTGCTTTCTTTATTACACGAAAAAAATTATTCCAACTAATGTAGGTCACATCACCATAGGATATTGATAAAGTTCAGTCCATCGTGTTCTCAGATTTTACAGTTAATAATTTCGCACATAGGAAACAATATATTTCTGGAATTAAGCACAGTAGTATAATGGTAAACAGTTCGTGTCTCCAGGACTCGTGATTTGTATTACTATTGATGTGTTATAGTTTAGAAGAAATAAGTTTTTCAATAATGGCTTAGAATATAATAATTAAAGCTTTCCACTTTCGTTAAGCAAAATAGAATGGGGTTACACTTTACACAGCTGTAGAAAATCTATCGTCAATGATAACTCTCGAGTGGAAGTTAATTTAGAATAAGATTAATGCTATCTCTCATAGGAGTAAAATATTCTACACAGTTTAGAGCTCAAAGCTGCCAAAGAGCTATTTCTGTGATGTCTCCTCTCTTTCTAAATCGGCCTGTCTTCTTCGAGAGTTATAGGTCCACTGACTTTTTCCGTCTCAACTTTTCATGAGGACCATTGAGTACCTTCTCATTCCGCTTAGCTCGGATATGATTGGCTACTATCTTCACAACAAACAAACAACGAAACAGTGTTCATTTGTAATATGACTTCGGATTAGGATTCAAATAAGTATCTAGTTCAGCAGATTAGCATGCAATTTATAAGATCGCTATGTATAGATAATTTATTACTTGTGCCGACCATGACAATACTCATGCATCACTTCACCATATTCATCATACACGTTTCACTTTTTTATATACACGCATCAGTTTATTACATACACGCTTAACTTTACTAATTACAAGTTTCACTTTACTATATACTCACACCACTTTACTAATTATACGCATCACTTTACTATACACGCATAAATTTACAATATATACACACATCACTTTGCACGCATCACTTTGCTATACACACATCACTTACATGTATACACACATCATTTTACTATTTACACACAACACCAACTATATACACGCATCACTTTACTATATACACATCACTTATTTATATACACACATTACTTTACTGTATACACGCATCACTTTACCATATACACACATCATTTATTTATATACACACATCACTTTACTGTATACACGCATCACTTTATCATATACACACATCACTTATTTATATACACACATCAC
>JAWDGP010003770.1:0-22500 GCA_033675545.1 Elysia crispata
AAGGGAGTGAGGAAGAAAGAGAAAAGACTAAGCTAAAGCGTATTGTGCAAAAATTCAATCTTAGATTTCAATCTGACACTTAAATAAATAAATAGGTTAGCTGTGTCTTATTTCATCCTTGACTTTGATGGAAACTCTCCTCTAATTTCTCCACAGACAAAACGATGGCCCAGGATTGATACCTCTAGGCCTGAGTGAATGATCAGAAGGGAACGCCTTTTCCCTCTTCCTGTATCACCTCGCATCCTTTCAGCAACACAAGCAAGGACTAGCGTCTCACCTGACCCCCGGAGAGAAAGGTCCAAGCTTGCAGCGGCGCTAACGACCTGTAGCAATTTTTGTTGGCCTGCTCCGTCCTTTGTCGATCTGCGGTGACCGCCGGTGACCCGAAGTGACCGATGGGAAAACAGGCCCAAGCTCAACCAATAAAGCTGCTGACGTCCCTGAAGCGTCCCCCGGCGGCCCAAGACTGCCCGACCTGTGACGATGTTCGAGCCACAGGCTTGGCAGAAGTCGCTGTGCAGGAACTGTTTCCACGACCTACAACAGAACGCCGAGGACATCCTGGCCGCAGAGGCGGGGGCAGTGGCGCCAAAGAGATCGCCACAGGTCAAGAAGAAACTCGTCTGAATCGAAGGAAGCGCCAAAAAACGGCGCCCAAAACCGGACACGAAATCCTAGGCGAAGAAAACCTCGTCGAATGACACAAAAGATTCACCCCTCTCTTCGACATCATCCTCATCGTCGTCATCGCTCGTTATGCCCAACATCTCTGCCTCTAACTTTTCGCCGAAATCAGCTCGGGAGAAGTTTCTCGAGAAAGGAAGTTAGCAAGTCCTCAGAGAAAAGCGGCGCAAGTCCTGGAAAAGACTTGAAAACCCCAAGCAGCCAGAAATCTGAGAAAAAGACTAGTGACTCCGGAAACAAAACATCCACCTGGGTCAGCGGTTTCTGGGTCGTCAAAAGTTTCCTCAAAATCTTCACAGTCATCTTCATCTTCCCTTCTACATCATCAATATCAAGCAAATCAGGGACAGCATCCATCGTCATCAGACTCCAGTACAACAACAACAACAACAACAACAACAACAACATCATTATCATCATCATCTTCCAGTTCATCTAGTGTCAGAGGTTCTCGACTTAAAGAAACCGCGTCGTCTCTTATGGAATCAAACTGTCATCCTCAAAGCCAGGTCCAGAAACCTCAAGAGGTACGCCTCCTGGAGGAGGAAGTTCCGATCTATATCTTCTAAACTCTCCATATCTTTGACAAAACCAGAGGCTCTGATAACACCAGCAAACCTCCAGAGGTCAAACAGAGTTCACGGAGTAACACCGATTCTTTTAATCATCCTCCCTTCGTCCAAAACTTAGCTCTTCCACTGCGCATATGCGTCCAAACAAGCGCCGGAATCAAAGAATCGAACATTGCTTCAAAGTTTGCTAAATTTGGGCGGGAAATTGAAAGAAACTCCTAAAGGGGAAGAAGAAAACCTGTCGACTAAAAGGATCAAGTGGATCACAAGGAAAGAGAGAGCTAGGGAAGAACGAAACTACCTCCAAGACACTAATCAAACTCGAGTAAAGTAGCTTCTATGAAAAAAACACGCCAAACAAAAAGTAGTTCTAACCGATCTGCATCTATCGCTTCAAAACAATCAAAAGAATTAGCGACGAGCAAGTCAGATTCGTTGCCAACAACCGCGCGAGATACGGAATCGAGTAACAAAAGAGACTGCTCTCCTCTCAACCTATTTCTAATCAGGACAAAAAACAAACGTAGCTGCTAAGAAGACAGTAACTCAGGAAAAATCCGCAGCTAGGCTCGGCACAAAGTCTGATGAAAGCATAACTTCCCAGTCGATTGGCTCAAGCAGCTCTAGAACTGCAGAAAACACCTCAGCACTCCGGGCCAAAAGAGATGGGGAGGAGGAGGAGGAGAGGGAGAGAGCCAGCCAGGTAACCGACACCTCTCGAGACGTCACAGGTAAATATCACAAAAGTCTCAACCCAGGCTACAGATCCTTCGTCCCCTAAGTTTCTCCGGCTCGTCTAGTGCGCATGAAGGGAAGGACACAAAGGAGAGCAGAGAGAAAGTTTTGGGCAACTCTGCAGACTAGAGTCGTTGCTAGCAGGTGTGAGGACAAAAATGCTATTAGTAAAGACAGTAGCGCTGTTGACCAACGTAATAAACAATCTCCCTTTGCTCTCCAGCACCACTTATTGACGGTTCCACTAAACCTGGTGCTGGCGGTAAAGGGACGATCAGTTGGTGAAAGCACCAGCCGGGAAAGACAGCAAGAAACCTTCCGACCTGAGCGTAGATACCACAGCAAATGGAAATAAAAGCGATAGTGGTGTAAAGTCCACACCAAGTCCTCTCACAACAGCAGCGAGAAGTGTGTCGGAGAACAAGAGCAAGAAACCTTCCGACCTGAGCGTAGATGCCACAGCGGTTGGAAGTAAGAGTGATAGCAGTGTAAAGTCCACACCGAGTCCTCTTACTGGAACATCGAGAAACTTGTCTGAAAATAAGAGCAAGAAACCAGAGAAAGATCTCCAGCCACCAAGCTCTACCAACTTAGAGGCATCGACTCCTTCAAAGAGTGAAAAGGTTTTCAAACATGGGCCTGACGGAGGCAACTCTAGCCCAGCCCATGAGGGACAAGGCAAGAGGGGAGAGTCGGAGGAGCAGAGAAAACTTGAAAAGGAGCTGAAGAGACGAGAGGCAGAGCTGCTAGCTGTGAAGCAGCGCCTGGCGGAGATGGAAGAGCGTGTGAAACATTTAGAGGCCGAGAAGGATGAGAAAGCGCAAGATGAAACGAAGGACGGAAAAACAGAAAGCAAAGATGAAGACAAGACATCCGGGGATAATCAACCGAAAAACCAGGGTGACGAGGCGCAGCATATCTCTCACAAGAGAGACTTGGACACGGTCAGCGAAAAGTTAGGTGAGCTCCAGGCCAGGCTGGAGGAGAAGGAAAGCCAGTGTGAACGCCTGATGTCAGATAATCATGGCCTGAAGGAGCGGCTCAAGTCATCGCCTCAGGGAGACAAGGGAGATGGTGGAAAATCGGAGAAGGATAAAGATTTGGCCGTGTTGGAGCATGATCTGGAGGCCGCCGAGCGTGAGTTGGAGGAGACAAGGGAAGACAACCGAGAACTCAAGAGACAAGTCATGGAGATGCGCAACGAGATGGACGAGATGACAGACTCTTTCCGAGAATCTGAGTTGGAGGAATTCCGGGAAATGCAGCGGGAGCTTGAAATGGCTTCTAAGAACTGCCGAATCTTGCAGTTCAAGCTGAGGAAGTCGGAGAGAAAGAATATCCAGACGGAGGAAGACCGGGCGAACTACGAGGAGAAACTGAGACAGCTGGAGGCTCAGTTTGACTCTCAGGATGCCCGGAACCACATCCAAGTGCTGGAGGAGGAGCTCCGGCTCGCCAAAGAGGTGTCCGTCCGGCTTCACGACGAGCTGGACATTGTGGAGGACAAGCGCCTCAAGGCCATGGAGGAGAACAGACATCTTACGGAGCTCCTGGAACACACGGACAAGAGGCAGTTCCGCATGGAGATGGAGATCGATAAACTCAGAGACATGGTGAGTCAATCAATTTTTAGTCCTAAACTGTGCTTTGTCTCAAAGATTTATTTGGAATTCATTGTCTTTATGAACACTGGTACAATGTTGTATCAGATATGTTGTGTATTGTATACATGCTGTACTTCGATACAACTATTTTAAGCTGTTCATAAACCTTAAAATAGATTCACCGTAGGACAGAATGTACTTCTTTGTTTGACTTTACCATTCTTGAGAAGATAACGACATAAAACATCAGTACGTATTTCAATGTTTACTCCTGCTCTCTCTCTCTCTCTCTCTCTCTCTCTCTCTCTCTCTCTCTCTCTCTCTCTCTCTCTCTCTCTCTCTCTCTCTCTCTTTATAGTTCATTGCCCTGTCGTATATTCTTCAATATTCTTCGCTAGTAGTTTGTGACTTGATTGTCCAGATTATTCAAAGTGTCCCAAATAACTTTCCTATACAGCCATCTGCTTTTTTTCGCCTTCAAAAGTCATTTTTTCTCCATATTCCATTTCCTCCTTGGTTTTCCCCAATGCACGGTTAAGGTAATATATGAACAGGATGCTTCTATCGTCAGGCCCACACTTTCCTCCGAGCGGGTGACTGGACTGACTGGAGCAAACACAGATTTTAAGAGATTTGTGTCGTTATTTTGTGACACAAGAATCACTATCTTTGTTTTGTTCTTTTATTTTCTTGTTCGCTTTTTTATTTATTTTATTTTTTTTGTTTGATTTTTTTCTATAACAAACAACAAGCGTTTAACAAATATTGTAGCCATGGAATATTGTGTAATCGATGCATTCAGTTTTTCAATAGGTAGTGGAGCATTATGTACGTGTTGGTTTCATTTTCGTGTATTGATAAAATGCGTACGACTCTCATCTCACCATCAAGATTTCTGCGTCAGGAATCCTGAACAGTGAAATACTTCTGATGGTGCGGTGTATATCAAAAGAATGGTTAATGTTTGCTGGTTGTGAGGGTCAGCCCTGTCGCCATCAGGACGGTCAGTAGTGTATTAGGTCTAGACGGTCAGAGCTCACATACCAGGGTGTTCACTGAGGGTAGCATACTCTGCTTGACAACTGAGAAGCTTTTGTTCGTCTCAGGCCAATGATTTATGCTTGATGCTGTAGATGGTAATCTTACCACTGACAGGCTTTCTGTTAGTCTCCGGCCAATGATATATGTCTCATGCTGTAATTGGTAATCTTACCACTGACAGGCTTTTTGTTAGTCTGAAGCCCATGATTTATACTAGATTGTAACCTTATCGCTGTTGAAAAATGCATCACATAATTTAGTTTTTCCAGTCAATCATCTGAACATCAAATTCATTATAAAACAGAGGAATAGATAAAGGCTCAAAAAGAAAGGTATCAAATACAATACAAGCATAGAACTAGATAAAGTCCGAGAGAAAGAAAAGCCGTAAATACAGATTCAGATAGAAATATGAATAAAAACCACAGCTCTAGATTAAGATAGAGAGATGACGAAAATCAAAGATAGAGACTGATACATAGAGAGATTAAGGAAACCACAGGTACAGATTAAGATAGAGATGAAGGAAATCATAAATAGAGATGGCGATAGAGAGATGTGGAAAATCGTAGAAAAAAATTGAGACAGAAAGATGAAAAAATCATATATAGAGATTATCTATTGAGACATAGAGATGAAGAAAATCATAGATAATGATTGAGACAGGGAGATGAACAAAACCACATACAGATTAAAACAGAGATGGAGAAAAACACACATGCAGATTAAGATAGAGAGAAGAAGAAAATCATAGATAGTGATTGAGACAGAGAAATCGAGAAAAAGCATATACAGGAAGAAAGAGATATGTGGAAAGAACCACATGCATGTATTTACACAGGTAGAAATAGAGATGGAGGAAGTTACAGATATTACAAGAAGAGATAAAGAGATTAGGAAAACAAGACTTAATGGTAAATATTTCCAGATAGAGATGGCGGTAGGTGTGTAGCGTCACTCAGCGCTGGAAATGTCAGCAATGTAGCTCTAGATCTAGTGCTCATCTTACCGAGGGTCAGGTCAACATGGAAAGATCTCCCCCACCCCCAAACCTCACCCCCTCTCCCTCTCAGGCATCATAAAGGTTGGCGCGATCTTTCCCTCCCTTATTGCGTCATATTCCTCATTCTGGCAGCCTCCTACCTGTCTGCCTTGCTCTTTCTGTCTCTGTCAGTTTTGTCTGTCTCGCTCTATTTCACTTACTTGTTCTCTCATTCAATCCCACGTTTTCTTTCCTCGCCATAATTTTCTGTCCGTTGTCTTTTCTCTCTATTTCATAAGTTTATACCTTCATGTATCCATCTACCTATTTTCCTGTATCTGTTTTTACCTCTGGTTCTACGGTTGTTTCTGTATATTTACTGCTTCGTCTTTTCATATTTTTCTCTCAAACACACTTAGCCTCAAACACCTTTTCTTCTTCAGTTCCATGCTTTTCCTAATTTCTGTTGCTATTTTTTTTTTGTTCTTTATATGCTCCATTTTTTCATTTCCATTCACCTCGATATAACAATCAACGTTGCTCTTGTATCTATGTATCACTGTAAGATAAGATCAGATTAACTTTATCCATCCCTCTCGGTAAAATTCAAAATTGGCACGCGCATCAACTTAAAAAATACATAATTACATACAATAAAATGTAATCCAATTTTTTGTTTTATCTGTTTTTGACTTCTGAGATCCATTTCTCACTTACCTGTCTTCACACACAATCTCCATTGGGCAAACCATTCTTCTAGAAGTTTATATGTTCTTTTATCTTTCCATACATCTTGATATAATCATCCTATTTTCTCTTTTATATAGTTATCACCTGTTTATGTTTCACCTATTTTTCACTCACTTGTAAGATCTATTTCTCCTGTATCGGTCTTGCTTGACACACAAATTCTCGATTTCTTGAAGCACTCTTCATATATTGGCAGTGCGTCCACCTGTGGTTGCTATGGTAACCTTGTTTGTTAGCTTCCCCTGGCACGGGTGAGCGTGAGTCGCGTGTGCTCATCAGGCAGAACTTGTTTCGATATTGCGTGATCGTGCCTGATTGTGCGGCCCACCAGGGCAGCGGGCCAAACGGGGGCTGTAACCAGGTCAGACCAGAGCAGGCGAGATGGGTCGTGCTAGGGGATTATTACAGCTCAAGCCAGGCAGGGGAAACAATTGTCTATTCTATAGAAATGCAAATAAAACAAATTTTAATGTCTTCGTGGGATTACAAGGAGAGATAATAGAGGAAGACAGAGAATAATTTTTAAAAAAGAAAAAGAGAAAGAAGAGAACAAAGAAGAGGCGGCTGAAGATTAGAGGGTTTGAAGTGCTACAGATATCGCAATGTGAACCTGTTGAAGTAATCGCAACATTTCATTAAATATAAAGTCATTGCAGTAATTAAGGTCAGCATTCAACCGCATAGCTGGATTACTTTCAGTGTTTTTTTGTTTTTTTTTTTTTGGGGGGGTGGGGGGGTTATTGAGGAGATCAAATCAGCACGTGAGCCGTGAAGTGGTATTGACAAATACCAATCTTGCGATACTCACAAAAACAAAATACCTTGAAAGTCACATGGTTGGCTGTCAAAGTGAACAAAAGAATTAAATTTAAATCTCTAATTTTATATATTATCAATGTGAGACAATCTCTGCTGAAAAAACCGTCGACGGGCAATCAAGGCGAGAAAAACAGCAGTAAATTTCAAAAGTTAGAATGTCACGTATAAATGCATGTAACACATTACAATCTCTCAGGTTAATACGCTGTTATTACGTGTTTTATCTGATTTCTCTAACTCTGGTTCACATTAGACCTACGTGGTTATTAATAAACAGCTAATAATCTCTCTCTAACTCTGGTTCACATTAGACCTACGTGGTTATTAATAAACAGCTAATAATCTCTCTAACTCTGGTTCACATTAGACCTACGTGGTTATTAATAAACAGCTAATAATCTCTCTCTAACTCTGGTTCACATTAGACCTACGTGGTTATTAATAAACAGCTAATAATCTCTCTCTATCACTGGTTTAATTATAAATATATTACTGTATAGAGAAACAGACAGACCAGCCTACACACTTGTTTATTATCAAAAAGACACAGACCTACAGGTAAAAATAGATACATAGAGATAGATGGATGGACGCATGAAGGTAAAAACTTATGAGTTGGAGAAAAAAGATACACAAAGTAATATAACGAGGGAAAAACGGTGAGACAGAGCGAGAGAAAATGTAAGAAAAGACATTATTATCAGACTGACAGAGACAGAAAGAGCTAGGCAGACAGGTAGAACCCTGCAAGACTGAGGAATATGACGCAAATAAGGGAGGGAAAGATCGCGCCAACCTCCTCAATTTTGAGAGGCAGGGGGGTGAGGAAGGGAGAGGGATCTCTCCATGTTGACCTGATCTGACCCTCCGTAAGATGAACACTATATCTAGAACTACATTGCTCACATTTCCTATGAATTAGATATCCCTACACCGTCTTAATTTAGATCTATGATTTTATTAAAGTTATTTTACCCAATCCGCTTTACCCCTTAATTTGCAAGAGTGACTTACGGAGCCCGACATATTCTACAAGTTTTCTTTTCTCCTACTTCAGAGATCTTCAGTTCTAAATCTCAGATGCCTCAATGGTTATCTCAATTCCTCCCCTCCCCTCCCCTCCCCACTTCCCTCTAGGTGTGTGATCTCAAACAACAGCTGAAGGAAGCTAACGCAGGGGAGGGAACACGAAACGCTCAGGATTCCTCAGACAGAAAGGTAAGAGTTGTGCTCCCGCATGGATTTTGCAGTTCTAGATGAGAAGTAAGTAGTGGACAAGAAATACCAAGGAAGAGTCAACTTACCTAACTCTGTCTTCCTGTTCCACTCACTTCGTCAAGTAGAGGACAAGATAATTATTGGGACAGAGATGGGAAGGGTTTTTTTTTTTTTTTGTTCTATTTTTTTTTTTAATCATTTTTTTTAGTATATATATATATTGTATTTTTTGTTGTTTTATTTTTGGCGGGGAAGAGATCAATTTACTCTGTCCGTACACTTCGTGAAACAGAGGGCTTGAGGGGGGGGGGGGGGGAGTTAGCTAACTTTGACGTCACATTCGAGTCACTTTGTGAAGTAGAGGACAAAATAATATCACAAGCTGGGGGTGGGGAGATACTCTGTCAGATTACTCCACTTAATTCTTAACTCCGTCAGCCTACTCCACTCAATACTTAACTCTGTCAGCCTACTCCACTCAGTACTTAACTCTGTCAGCCTACTCCACTCAATACTTAACTCTGTCAGCCTACTCCACTCAATACTTAACTCTGTCAGCCTACTCCACTCAATACTTAACTCTGTCAGCCTACTCCACTCAATACTTAACTCTGTCAGCCTACTCCACTCAATGCTTAACTCTGTCAGCCTACTCCACTCAATACTTTAGTCTGTCTGTCTACTCCATTCAATACATAACTCTGTCAGCCTACTCCAGGCAATACTTAACTCTGTCAGTCTACTCCACTCAATACTTAACTCTGTCAGCTTTCTCCACTCAATACTTAACTCTGTCAGTCTACTCCACTCAATACTTAACTCTGTCAGTCTACTCCACTCAATACTTAACTCTGTCAGTCTACTCCACTCAATACTTAACTCTGTTAGCCTTCTCCACTCAATACTTAACTGTCGGTCTACTCCACTCACTTTGTGAAGTAGAGGACAAGACAATGGAACAGGAGGTGGGGAGATGGGGGGCGAGGGTCCAGCTTACTTAACGGTGTAGCCTACTCCACTCACTTTGTGAAAGTAGTAGTTAGCTCAGGTCTGAGGAAGATTTTGAGGAGTTTTGAAAGGAATAAGATGGGAAATGGGCCGAAGGAATGCCGAAACTTTTGCTGTTGTCACCTAAAGCAAAGTAAATCTAACCGCCTCTGTTGTGTTGAAACAAAGTCTCGAGTTTAATTTGGAAAAGGACCAAAAAACAATTAAAATTAATCAGCATCAGATTAACTTATAAACTACCATCGTAGAAATAGGCTTAAATCTTTGGGGAGCAACTTTACATTGAACAATGCAGGAGAATGAATGGGCGTAATGTAAACATACATGAACTGTGTGTGTGAATCTAATCAGCGGTTTGTGGACTTCGTTCTAGAGAGATTTCTGTACTTGTAACGTGCATGGTCTTACCTACCATTGACCCCCATACCTCACCGTCTCAACCCTAGCCATAACGGTAGACATACATGTGGTCCCCTGAACACGGATGGAATTCTTGGCCTGATTTAGGTCCTAACCTTTCCCTGTCTGTTGAAATACCCTTCCTTGATCGCAGATATACAAACACAAAAAATGAACATATTTTTGGTTGACTACTGCTGCGGCAATTTTTTTAAAAGCTGCTCTTGTTAATTATGTTGGTGTGATGTTGCTGTTGTTGTTGTCCATGAAATAATTGATGATTTTTTCCCTTCGTTTTGGCCATTCTTATGTCCGTGTTCTCTGGTTTATTTCTGTTTGTTGTTTTCATTTTTTATTATGTAGTTGTTATTTTTTTTTTAAAGATGCATCTGTTTATATCTCTGCCTGTGTATCCGAGTGTTTGGTTCATTGTCTTACTATCTGAAGTAGTACTATTTCGTCTCCTTTATAGCTATTTCAAGTTTTTCTCATAAACTGTGAGTTAATATACAATGTTTAGGATATCATATTGTATTTTTCTGTTCAATATGTGATTTGAAGTCTTACAATTTCACATTTATCATATTTTTTCATATTTTTGATCTACGGAATAGACAGAGTCACATATTTTTCAAACTTTTTAAATATCTCATCAATAAATCTTCATATTGAAGTCAGCGACTGAACTATTGCAACTGCAAAATTTCATGAATTAAATATATAATTAGAAGTCTCTCTCATACTGTTACCCACTCAACACTATTGGGTGGATTCTTATAGAGCGAGAACGGGAAATGGTCTCGTACAAATTGGCTTGGGGCTGAACATTGTGTTGTGGATTACCGTGCTCTCTAGCCTTGTGGCTGAGCAATTAAAGTTCTAAATTATAGTAAAATTCCGCACATGAAGAGCTATACACACGCACAGACCACTGTTATTCACTGAAGTTACACATCTAATGAGGTTCATACAGACACACACAGACCATTACTGTTCACTGCAATTTTTTCATGCAAGGAGCTGCATACACACCGACCATTAACATTCACTGAAGTTCTGCTTCTAGGGAGCTGCACACTCACAGACCATTACCATTCACTGAAGTTCCGCTTCTAGGGAGCTGCACACTCACAGACCATTACCATTCACTGAAGTTCCGCATCTAGGGAGCTGCACACTCACAGACCATTACCATTCACTGAAGTTCCGCTTCTAGGGAGCTGCACACTCACAGACCATTACCATTCACTGAAGTTCCGCTTCTAGGGAGCTGCACACTCACAGACCATTACCATTCACTGAAGTTCCGCATCTAGGGAGCTGCACACTCACAGACCATTACCATTCACTGAAGTTCCGCATCTAGGGAGCTGCACACTCACAGACCATTACCATTCACTGAAGTTCCGCATCTAGGGAGCTGCACACTCACAGACCATTACCATTCACTGAAGTTCCGCTTCTAGGGAGCTGCACACTCACAGACCATTACCATTCACTGAAGTTCCGCATCTAGGGAGCTGCACACTCACAGACCATTACCATTCACTGAAGTTCCGCTTCTAGGGAGCTGCACACTCACAGACCATTACCATTCACTGAAGTTCCGCTTCTAGGGAGCTGCACACTCACAGACCATTACCATTCACTGAAGTTCCGCTTCTAGGGAGCTGCACACTCACAGACCATTACCATTCACTGAAGTTCCGCATCTAGGGAGCTGCACACTCACAGACCATTAACATTCACTGAAGTTCCGCTTCTAGGGAGCTGCACACTCACAGACCATTACCATTCACTGAAGTTCCGCTTCTAGGGAGCTGCACACTCACAGACCATTACCATTCACTGAAGTTCCGCTTCTAGGGAGCTGCACACTCACAGACCATTACCATTCACTGAAGTTCCGCTTCTAGGGAGCTGCACACTCACAGACCATTACCATTCACTGAAGTTCGGCTTCTAGGGAGCTGCACACTCACAGACCAATACCATTCACTGAAGTTCCGCTTCTAGGGAGCTGCACACTCACAGACCATTACCATTCACTGAAGTTCCGCTTCTAGGGAGCTGCACACTCACAGAACATTACCATTCACTGAAGTTCCGCATCTAGGGAGCTGCACACTCACAGACCATTACCATTCACTGAAGTTCCGCTTCTAGGGAGCTGCACACTCACAGACCATTACCATTCACTGAAGTTCCGCTTCTAGGGAGCTGCACACGCACAGACCATTACCATTCACTGAAGTTCCGCTTCTAGGGAGCTGCACACTCACATACCATTACCATTCACTGAAGTCCCACATCGGAGGAGCTACACACACACATACACACAGAAACTAATGTCACTCACTGTAGTTGCGCATCTGAGGAGCCAAACTCACACATACACACACGCACGGACAGACTAATTCTATTCATTGATTTTTCTGCTTACTGGATGCTAATGAACAGAAAGAGAGCAGATCTGAATCAATCTTGAGCATTGACGAGACATTTCCTAGAACATCATATGAATCGGTTAGGGCGATCAAATGAGTGTATATGAGAAGAGCCTGTTTAGCGCCATACTTCATCTATCACTCAAAACCGACTTGAATTCGAACTTGCATACCCTCTCAGTAAGGATGCAGGAAGAAACTGACCAGTCCATACTTATGGCCAAGTGATTGCGTAATGTTTGAGTTCCATGTAAGTGTGTCACGTGACTCCATGTCTCCATGTTCCCCAGGTGATCTCCAGCATCTACACGCGCTCAGTGGACTGAACTGTCAGCCGACGAGGTCCGCATTTCTCTCATTGACCTTGACCTTTCAATGACCTTTCACTGGCCTTGTTAGCCCAACCCTCCCCCTCCAAGGAGATCTGTGTCTCAGGCACCAGGTAGATCTACAGGAAGTACTCGCCGCGAGGAAGGGCCCATTACTGTCTGCCATTACGTTGCCATGGTGATACATAGCTGAACACCCAGTCTTGCTGTTCCTCTTATGTTTTTTTGTTTTTTTTTTGCAGGAGTTTCCAGTTATTCTACATTGTGGCAACAGTTTCAACACATTAAGTACCTGTAGAGTTCTGTCTGTTTGTTGAGATACTCTCCACATGTATTTAGCACCCACTCAGTTACCACGAACTGTTCTTTCAACTCACCGAATCTCCTGATCACTTTTCACCTTGGTTTGCAAAGTATCTAAGAGGGGAATTTTTCAAAAAAATTTCAGGTTCATCCTAGTTCCATTTCCTAGTTTCAAGACCATTTAATTTCCTTCATTCCTCACTGTCCTTTGATTGTATTGTGAACTGCTGGTTGGTTAACAGAACGTATGATCTATTTGATGTAAGAACAAGTCACTGAGACACTTTGCCACTAGCTGAGTACAATATGTAAATTTTGAAACTGTTGATATCACGCAAAAATCTTTTTCTCGACATAGCAATACGCAGGTTTTAATCATTGCTCTTTCTCTGGAAGTAACATGTGTGGGCCATTTAGTTTATTTTGATCTGATGATAGATTAATTACTAACACACAGTATGTTGTAATATGTCTCGAGTAGCTAAAAATTATGATATCAGTATCTTGAAAATGACTTTTCTAATTTTTGTGCTCCTTTTAACTCTCTTTCACTGCCCCTCTGCCTCTGTATGAAAGAATCTTAAGGTATTTAGTCAAACAGTTCTGATAAGTAGCTCAACTCATTGAATAAAGCGTTTCAGTTTAGTCACAGCTTTCCTTCATGGTGGATAACACTTATTTATATCATAGTTTTTACCTTTGCCCATGCTCTTAGATATGAAAAATATTTTTGACATGTTTCTAGGTCACGTGGTTTGTACTCTTTTATAAAAACATATTACTTGTTTGCGCATACACCCATGTTATTTAAAAACATTTTCTGTACCTTTGTGTATAAATTGATAAAGTACAAATTATTTTTTATGCTTTCGACTGCAATAAAGGAGACGATTTAGTACCACTCAATTCTTTCCTTATGTTTTCTGTGTCCCTCGTTGTTGATGTTGTCGTCGCCATTGTTGGCGCTGTTGTGGTTGCTGAATCCAAACCCTAAATCGATGTTGTACGCTTGTGGTAGTTCACTTAGTGTGTGTGTGTGTGTTAGTGCGTGTTAGTGCATTTTAGAACATCTAACGCACGGAACTGGCCCGGGAAGGAAGAGTATCTTTAACTGTCCATTTCAATAGAAACGTTATAATGGTGTTTAATGAAACTAATAAGAGTTTCTGTTTTCAAACCCTATAGAAACTATGATCTGCTTAACAGCCAACGTAGAGAGAGAGAGAGAGAGAGAGAGAGAGAGAGAGAGAGAGAGAGAGACAGAGACAGAGAGATAGAGAGACAGAGACAGAGACAGAGACAGACAGACAGACAGACAGAGAGATAGGTAACTTTCCCATTCCCAAAGACTGGAAGAGGGAAAGGTTTGTTTCATTAGAAAAGTAAAAGAAAATCATAACCATTGTTTATAGTTGTATTTCTCAAGTCGGTCACAAAAACTTGTGTTGGAAAATCAAATTTATAGGTGAAGAAGAGCAACGTCACATCACGTAATGTTTTTCTTTTTTCCTGTGACGCTTCTACACTGAACCTCTCAAGTCTTGTTTGAAATAGTTGTTTTATTTTAATACTGTTCAGTCTGGTCATTGTTTTATAACATAAGATTTAGTTTAGAGCATAAAATTTAAAATGTCATTTCAAGAGGACAGATTATTTAGGAAATGAATTCAATTCAGCCCCAGGACATTAAAAGTTGTCAGCCTGGTCCACGCTAATGTCTAAAATTAATAATAAAAAAAAAAGTTTTGTTGAATCATTCATCAGAGAATGACTCGTTTTGTGTACTTCACTTATATCTACATAGACATTCTTCAAAAAGATTTAAGAAAGAATAACAAAATATTGTAAAATGAAAAATTACCAAACAAAACAAAGTAGTAATCACGCCAAATCGACCAACAAGAAAAATTAGAACAAAGGGAAGTAATCAGTAAAATATTCCATGAAGGAGAATATGTTTGTGAAAGATTGAATTGTCACCCCACGATATACTTCTGGGATTGTCATTGATCCAGAACTGTTTTAAAGTACATGATGCAATTTGTAAATCAGATGGGAGAAAACAGAATTATTTTTGTAAATTATACTACCTTGATGTTTTGATATGCTCCGCCCTTCGACAGGGTGAACAGAAAAAAAAATAAAATAATAATAAATAATAATAATAATAATTTTTTTTCATTGATGTTAGATGATATTGAATTATCTTTAAAAAGTCATAAAAAAAGGATTTTTAAAGTTCAAATGGAAAGACTATTGATGACGTATAATCATAATACCCAGCTACGATAATGATGATCATTTTGGTGATAATGATGTTTTAGGAAATATTGATGGTAATGATGATGATGATGATGATTTTGACAAAGATAATAATAATGATGATGCTGATGATGATGATGATGATGATGATGATGATGATGATGGTGGTGGTGGTGGTAGTAGTTATGATAATGATAAGAGTAATAAGGAAGAAAACGGCGATGTTCAGGATCTTGATGATAATGATGATGGTGATCCTGCTGTAGGAGATGATGGCATGGAAAATGAAAATAATGATGAAATTGATGAAGTTAATGACGGGTGTGATGCTGGAAATAACTACGATGGTACTAATAATAATATACATGTACATTATTTCAGTGAAAAATTGATAACAACTTTATCTTATAATACTGCCCATCTCCCTTGGGTCTATCTGAAATGAAAAATGTCCTGTTTCTGAATCAGACCTTGTTCAGGCAATAGAATGTACTAGAAAGATCCCCAAACTGACCAATTACTACAAAAAGCTGACGTGCACCGCGCTACCATAGACACTTAGCTCAGCGAGAAGGACAGGGAAAATGCACCGCGCTACCATAGACACTTAGCTCAGCGAGAAGGACAGGGAAAAACTCCGCGCTACTATAGACACTTAGCTCAGCGAGAAGGACAGGGAAAAACTCCGCGCTACTATAGACACTTAGCTCAGCGAGAAGGACAGGGAAAAACTCCGCGCTACTATAGACACTTAGCTCAGCGAGAAGGACAGGGAAAAGCACCGCGCTACCATAGACACTTAGCTCAGCGAGAAGGACAGGGAAAAAGCACCGCGCTACCATAGACACTTAGCTCAGCGAGAAGGACAGGGAAAAACTCCGCGCTACTATAGACACTTAGCTCAGCGAGAAGGACAGGGAAAAACTCCGCGCTACTATAGACACTTAGCTCCGCGAGAAGGACAGGGAAAAGGACCGCGCTACCATAGACACTTAGCTCAGCGAGAAGGACAGGGAAAAAGCACCGCGCTACTATAGACACTTAGCTCAGCGAGAAGGACAGGGAAAAGCACCGCGCTACTATAGACGTTTACGACAGGGAGAGAGACGGGGGAAAAAACGCATTAATGTAGGCACCTACGACAGGGAGAGAGACAGGGCAAAACACCACATTAATACAGGCACCTACGACAGTGAGAGGGACAGGGGAAACACGCACTACTTTAGACAGTTACAGCAGGGAGAGGGACAGGGAAAACCACCTCAAAACCATAGAGACTACGACTTGGAGAAGGACAGGGGAAAACGCCATATTATCATAGATACTTAGGACAGAGTCAATGACAGGGGAAAACACGGCACTACTATAGACACTAACGACATAGAGAGGGACAGGGGATAGCACCGCACTACCAAAGACACCTACAAACAGGATGAAGGACCGGGGAAAACATCGCACTACCGTTGGCATTTACGACAGGATGAAGGACAGGGGAAAAGAGAGATCTGAAGAGAGAGATCTAGACAGAGATTAGAAGTAAATGAGAGATTTTTGGAGATATAGAAAGATACTTAAAGATAATGAGATAGTGAGAGATACGGTGATGAGAGAAGAGAACAAGATAAAAACATACAGTGAAATATAAGTGGTAGAAAATTAAGAGAGAGTTAATTAGAGAGTGAGAGGTTGAAGGATATGAAAGGCAAAAAAAAATATATATACGAACAGATAGACCGATAGGAAAAAAGGAAGAGAGATAAAGAGATTTTGTCAAACAGGGAAGAAAAGAGACAGACTGACACTGTAGAAGCAGAAATAGTGACAAACAAAATTATTAAAAACGTAAGAAAATACCAAACAATGATGTGAAAAAATGCGACAGACCCAGAGACGTAGCCATGTGGCAGGTTAATAAAGAGGCGGCATTAAGGCCAAGACAAAAAGGGGCGATGCAATTAGCAAGATAGGGTGGGAACTAATGAATCCACTAAGGTCGAGAGAGAGAGAGAGAGAGAGAGAGAGAGAGGGGGGGGGGAGGGAGGGAGAGAGAGAATAGAACGGATAATCAAAGAAAGCGAGCTTGAGAAGAAAACTCACAGAGAGAGAGAGAGAGAGAGAGAGAGAGAGAGAGAGAGAGTAGAACGGATAATCAAAGAAAGCGAGCTTGAGAAGGAAACTCACAGAGAGAGAGAGAGAGAGAGAGAGAGAGAGAGAGAGATGGGAGAAAGAGAGACATATATACTATAGAAGACTTACACTGAGATAGATAAATAAATAAAAAGAAAGAGACAACATGTAGACAAACAAGACCGGGATGCTGTAGAATAAAAAGAAACAAAATGTCAAAATAAGAAAAGTGCATGTTTTTCAGCAATGCTCAGATGTAACATGATGGATTTGGATAAATCATCACGTGACATGATTTTCTCGGCACACTCCAACTTGTCGATATGCTCCGCTGACCAGGATTCACGAGAAGCCATAAATGTCTCCAAGTTGTATGATCTTGCATTTCTTGAAGGGGCTGTTCTGCTTCACAGTGTGTTTAGAAATCTCGTCATGGCAGCATACTTGTTGCCTTCTGACTTGATTTTCCTGCACAAGAGCAGGAAGTAAAAAAAAATCAACAGGTGGTTGTGCTCTTTTGTGGTGGGAGGAACATGTAAACTCAAAAGCCCAAAAAAAATGTAAGGTCTTAAGGGTTTGAAAAATTCTTGCACCGCTTATCATCAGCTTCGCCGTTATGTGGCGCTGAAGTCAGTCTGTACTCCGGGAGATCCCACTTCCGATTTGGGCCAGTAGCAGAGGGTGTTGCAAAGGGTGACGTGGAAGGTGTATCCGTGGGTGTGACAGCACATTCATCTTGATCTGAAAAACCCTCTAACAACTAACACGAAGGAGATTCTTCAACTAAAAACTGTAAAACTTCACAAACAAACGAAACCTAAAAATGCGCAATTAATTACAAAAGGGGGGGAGTATAGCGCAAATCGAAAAATAATATGTCAAGATGCTACATCTCATTTAGAACGAGAAGTGTAGAGGGGTTTGACAAGACAAAAGTCTGTCAAAAATGTGAATGTCCATTTCATTTATAAGTTAAGTATTTGTGTAAAGTACGGATTGTCTTTCCCCTTTATATATACTCCTCCCTCTCAGTTCCTCGCCTGTCGAAGCCTCCACAACCTCGAATCTTCCCTTCACATCCACTATTGTTTTGTTAACTCACTAGTTGTCTCCCTCTTGTCTAGACCGCCTGGTCCAAACCCCACCCAGATCCTCACATCATTCTCTCGCCCATTTTATCTTGCCTTAAGTCTAAATCTATAAGTTTCTTTCAAGTCATTGGCTACATCGTATAGTTTGTTAAACCCTTCTCTGCTCTCTCTCTCTCCAACTATATCTCCACCTCTTTCCCCCTCCACACACATACTCCATACAGCCTCCCAGTCTGGCCTCCATCGGGCAACAAGGCAGCAAAGATTACGATATCTCGCAGCTCATGAAGGACCTGTACGACTCCATGGAGAGAGAAAATGACTTGAAAGGTTAGAACTCAGTGGTTTCATAAAGTAGCGATCCATTGTCTCTATGACAGAGTGGTTTTTAAAAAAATAGCAACGTAGTACATCTATGACTCAGTGGTTTCAAAAGGTAGCGATCCAGTGTCTGTATTGCAGCTCCTGTAGCCAATGCATACGAGTGGTTATCCTGTTGAGTAAACAAATTATCGTAGTGTTTAAGAGCATTCCATTTTAAACATCTGCAATGCTTTCGAAAATATCCATTTATTACTTACTATGTCATGTTAGTAGTCAAGTAAGTCCAGACCAGGAATGATGGCTATTTTTTTTGTTGTTACAGTAATATTATGTTGAATCGAATCTCTCTCGCCACTCCAGACCAGCTCAAGTTCTCCGAGGAGGAAGCCAAGATGATGCGGCGCCGAGTCTCCGACATGGACGAGGAGAATGAGAGTCTGAGGGTACAGCTTCAGAGGATGAGTGAGAAGGCGAGTAAACACAAGAAGAGAGAGAAGGAGAAAGAGAAGCAACTGGAGGAAGAGAGGAAAGAGAGGGAAGGTGAGTTCCTTGCTTTAGTTTTGCAGTTATCTTGCTAGAGATTTAGTCTCGCGATGATGTTTTAACTCGGCCGCTCCGATGGATTTTCTGAAATTTTTAATGGAGTTTTATTCATTGAGTGATTAGAGCAAAAAAATTAAAGTAGCTATTAGTTAGCGAGATAAAATTAGAAACTACCTTTTATTTAGCTTTAATTAATTTAATTTTGAATCCATCGACGTATTATTTGCTAATATGATGGATTGATTGGTTGATTCTTTTGTTTGTTGGTTAATTGGTACCTCGAGTCGACAGACTTAGGCAAGAAATATATTTTGAATGTAGTGCGCCAGATAATTGTTTTGCAGAAAAGTTCATATGAACGATAAATCTTTATCATTAAGCCTAAAAAATAAATAATAAAAACCCCATGTAGTTGTAACAATACTCCAGGTGTCGCCCTAATCATTGACCTCGAATCTCCCCAGCCTTAGTGTCAACCAGCTCCGCCAAGGGGGAGGGAGACAGTCTCATCCTGGTAGTCGGGGCCGACGGAAGTGACATCATTTCCGCTGACGAACCGATTCCGGTGACGCAAAGGAAAGACTCGACAGATGAAGATCTCATGAATGTTATGCAGGTAAATTTTAAATAAAATACGTGTATGTCATTTAAGTTGAAAGGCTGCTATAGACTGTTTAAGATGAAAAGGTTTTTGACTATTAAAGGCTATAGTAGCTCAGGAGATAATCTATTTTAGGATTAAATAGTGCACTGGGTCAGGAAAATGGAACTATTATAGGGAAATCTATTTTCTTTTCGATACTTCTTTTAGTCTTAGGATTTTTTTTTTTTTTTTTGATAATTAGCGTTACAAACTATCTTCACCATTTTTTTCCATAAAATAGAGAGAGTTGTCAAAATGGAAGAAAATTTAGAGATTTTGGCGTTTAGTTTGTTTACCCTTTTGATTGAACAACTGTGACTGTCTGACAATATTGACTCAGGAATTTAAAATTGTACAAGTAAAGATGCATAGGTTGAAGATCTTTTTTTTATTCTATAATGCTTTATCATCATTCAAATAGTATCTCTCTCGAAATATTTGTCGTGTTCTTGAGAGAACTCGAAGCAAGTCATGTTTGTATATGCGTGTGTATGTGTGTGTCCATAGATGAGGATCCAGCTGGAGATGTTGGAGCAGGAACTGATGAACTCTCACAAGAAACTCGACGAGATGGACCTGGAGAATGAAAACCTGCAAGAGGAGGTTGGTATCAAACAATTTCCTATCGTCTCCCTCTTCTCTCCATCTCTCTCTCTCTCTCTCTCTCTCTCTCTCTCTTTCTCTCTCTGTCTCTCTCTGTCTCTCTCTCTCTCTCTCTCTCTCTCTCTCTCTCTCTCTCTCTCTCTCTCTCTCTCTCTCTCTCTCTCTCTCTCTCTCTCTCTCTCTCTCTCTCTCTCTCTCTCTCTCTCTCTCTCTCTCTCTCTCTCTCTCTCTCTGTCTCTCTCTCTATCTCTCTCTCTGTCTGTTTGTATCTCTCTATTTCTCTATCTTTCTCTCTCCTGTAAGACTCTCTTTTCTTCCCTTACTTCAGTCCTCCGTTTTACGCTTTTTTTTCGCCTGTTTTTTTTTCCTTCTCCTGTCTTTATAACGCTACAGTTTATCTTCCTTTTATGAAAATGTCTTTTGTTCGTTCCTGATCTTCTTTTCATTTTACAGCATTAGTTTAAGAGGCATAATGCTCTGTGGTTATACATGTATTTTCGAAATCTTTGCACCAAATGCGCTTTATACGTTAACATACTTCCATTGCAGGTTAAATTCCTTCAAGGTCGTCTCTCAGCCTATGAGAGCCAGGGATCAGTGTCACGTGAGCCGCCCCCAGAGGGCAGTGGAGACGCTGCAGACAATTATTGGGAGGAGAAGGTCAGAGAACTCGCGGCTGAGGCTGACGATCTGAGGTGGAAGTTGATAGAGAGGGAGAGGGAGATGGAGAGGATGTCAGTGGTAAGTTTACACCGTATAGTGTTTGGTGTTACTGTACACTGTTAAATGTTAGTGTACATAGTCTGGTGTTAAACATTTGTGTACACTCTACTGTGTTTGATGTTAGTGTACACTGCTAGATCTCTGGTGTTAGAATTGTCTGGGATGGATAATGCTATAGAGGAGAGGGAATGGGCATGATGGCGGTGACAAGTTTACACTGCCTGGTGTTTGGTATTAATGTAACACTGATGTTACAATTTTTTCTGATAGAGAATTTTACTGATGGAGAGGGAGAAGGAGATGGAGAAAACGACAGTGGGAAGTTTACTCTGTCTGGTGTCTTGTGTTAGTTTACGCTGTCTGGTGTTAGAATTTTCTTTGACAGATAATGCCATAGAGGAAAAGTGAGATGGAAAGGATGACAGTTGTAAGGGTATAGTGTTTGGTGTTAGTGGGCTGTGTTTGAAAGTAGTGTGCACTGTATGATGTTTGGTGTTCGTGTACACTATCTTGTGATTAATTGTCTTTGATGTAGAATGTTGTAGAGGGAGAGAGAGATGAAGAGGATTGCAGTGATAAGTGTACACTGTTTAAATGGTCAAAATTAGACATTAGTGTACACTCTGTCTGAGTGTTAGACATTAGTGTACACTGTCTGATTAATGAGTCATTAAGTGTACACTGTCTGGTGTTAGACACCGCATTGAAGTGGACACTGTCTAGGTGTGAGTCTGATTAGTGTACACTGTCCCAGTGAAGTGTTAGACATTAGTGGACACTGTCTGGTGTGAGTCATTAGTGTACACTGTCTGGTGTTAGACATTAGTGGACACTGTCTGGTGTGAGTCATTAGTGTACACTGTCTGGTGTTAGACATTAGTGGACACTGTCTGGTGTGAGTCATTAGTGTACACTGTCTGGTGTTAGACATTAGTGTAACACTGTCTGGTGTGAGTCATTAGTGTACACTGTCTGGTGTTAGACATTAGTGGACACTGTCTGGTGTTAGACATTAGTGTACACTGTCTGGATTAAGAAGTGTCTTTAATACATAGGGTTATAGAAGGAGAGGTACAGGAAGAGATCTATAGTTGTGATTTTTTTTGGGGGAAATTCGAGGCAAAAAGAGTACTGTAAGGGGGGAAAAACTCTATAAAGATACTTTGCGAACAAGAGAGAGAAAAACAGACAGATGAAGTCAAGAAAACCGCAACAGAGACTAAGAAATGAGCATAAGAGAGAAATGGTTCTTACAGTAGAAGCAAGTGATAGTCATAACCAATCTCTGTT
>JAWDGP010003771.1:0-7500 GCA_033675545.1 Elysia crispata
CACCCTTGAATGAGAGTGTGGCTGTTCCGTTTACCGACAAACAGTCGATAAGAAAATAAAATAGTTCTTATTACACATATATTAGCCAATATAATTAAATCAATGGTAAAACTAGAGTTCTACTCCCACTCGCCCTCCCATGTCCGCCATTTTGGTTACCCACTAGGTCACGGCGGCGTATTCATACAGAAAATAATTACAATTTCAATTACTTATAACTCAAAAAGTTTTCATTTGCGACGATTTATTCTTGCAGATTTGTGATCAGCATGCAAAAACCTTTAAAAAGATGTGTATGTTTGCATGGGTTGCCGGGCGGGAGTAGTACTCTAGTAATACCAAATCAATTTATGTAAAGAAATAAAGTAGTATTAACTCACATAAAATGTCCTCCACATTGAGTGTTTGGGGATGCGAAGTGCGTTCTGCGATGGGTTCTCCATACATGCCGGACTGAATCTGTTGACTAGACTGACCGCCGTCATTTCGGGTCCCGGCAAGGGCTAAAATGGGTCTAAGTGTCTGCGTTTGAACTCTTTTCGCTGCATCCACAGGTTACACAATCAAATGATGTTTGTGAATTCTTTTAGAAAAATGGATGGCCTTCCTATTGGTACTACACAAGCCGGGAAATGTTCCTTGAAACCATTAAAAATTCTAAATTTTCGTCTTCTTCTCAAAGTTTCTTATCCTTCTTCACGGCGTGCCTCGTTGTGTGTGGTATCAAAAGAAAGCAGATTTACTGCCCTTTAATGTGTTTCAAACCGTATAAAAATATCTTTCTTGTGGTAAGAGCGATAGTCATTTGAAGAGAGCTAGGTCGGATCGGCCGAGCTCGGCGCTGCCGCGAATCGGACAATAATTTACAAAACACTGACACCTTTCACACGCTCTTTAATAGACCTATCGGATATTTTTTCATGCCAAAGTTATATAAAAGAAAAGACGATAAATAACACAACATTTTGATATGGTTTTTATTGAAAAAATATTATTAATGACGATAACACAACACTTTAAAAAAAAGGGTAGATCTACGTTTTTCATGCCCGGCCGACCATTTTCCAGTCGGCTAACAGCTCAGTTTGGAATACCTAATTCTAATATTTTCTATTGAGATCTTCCAAACATTCATGATTTGGGCTGAAGTATATCTTCAAACTCATTTCAAAGTGAGTTTAGGACAAACTTATGGTTTTATTTTTTCTAGGAACCTGTATACTAAAAATACACACGCAGTTAAGATTTCAGGTCCATAATCCCTGAACTTTAAGTGTGATTAAAATGTGAAGTCACAATAACGGTATTTCAGTAGGTGCCGAGACTTTTATAGGATTTCAAAACTTATCTGCAGCAGCAGTTGTAGCAATAGTAGTAGTAGTAGTAGTAGTAGTAGTAGTAGTAGTAGTAGTAGTAGTAGTAGTAGTAGTAGTAGTAGTAGTAGTAGTAGTAGTAGTAGTAGTAGTAGTAGTAGTAGTAGTAGTAGTAGTAGTAGTAGTAGTAACAGCAGCAGCAGTGGTGGTAGTAGTAGTAACAGCAGCAGCAGTGGTGGTAGTAGATGAAAAAGAAGTAAGAGCAGTTTATATCCCAAGAACTAACCTAAATGTTCTTTTAGCAATAGTTGTAGGGCTCTTGAGAGTTATCGTTGTGGGGGTTTTTATGTAGTGGTATGACTCTGAAGGAGATATGACTGTTATTGTTTTATGGTTCATTTTCCTTCAATATGGTAATTTGGAACGCATTACACTGTATCCTCTGGGCTCTGGAGGAATCATAACTGTTATTGGTTTGATTCACTTTTCTTCAATTTTGGTAGTTTGGAACACATTACACTGTATCCTCTCTGTGCAATTTCAGCACCACATAATTGTGTTCTCTATAGAGAGATAAACTAAACCTAGGGCTGCTTTAACTATTGCACCCAGAGTTAGTTTACTTTTTTGCTTGAAATCTTTGCTTCATAAAAATCCATTTAAAGAATGACGTTATGACAACATGAGAATTCCAATGTTTCAAGGTTCGATATTTTTCAAAACTGTATTATGAGTGGCTCTGGAGATGACAATATCTGTTACAGTATGTATTATTGAAAATTATGCAGCTCTGTGGCTCTGGATTTAGTCTGCATATATTGTAAAGTTTTTATGTTTTCTTTTTTCCATTTTTTCCATTTTTTGCCTTTATCAGTTTACGTGGTTGTATGGCTCTTGAGAGTCATCGTTGTAAAGTTTTATTTATGTAGTTGTTTGGCTCCAGAAGAGATTTATCTATTAATGTCGTGATTCACTTTTCTTCAATATAGTAGTCTTCTTCCCCACCTATTCACTTTTCTTCAGTGTAGTTGTATGAGTACCGAGGATATAAGTCTGTTATAATTGTCAACTTTGCAATTAGCTTTTCTTCAGTGTATAATTTGTCTTCCCAACCTGTTCATTTGAACGAGTGGTCATGCTTGTAACACATAAAAGCATTCATGCACAGAAGAACATAGTTTTAAATTTAGTTAGGCAATATGATTTTAGGTGGCTTTTAAATAACTTCTTCTGAATTGTGTCTCTTTGTTGCTGGGATATGCTTTTCCAGATTGTAGTTGCAGTAGCATTGAAAGCTCTTTCGCCATGATTTTAAAATGTAAATCTTTTTACATCTAGAAGTTTTTCCTACTCCAAAAAAAAGTGCCGTGATGGTATTTAAGGGAGGAAAAGATTGGGTAAATATCTGATCGCAGTGCTGTTAGAGAGCAGAGAGTCGAAGTCTTATTTTCAATGCAGCAATTTATTATAGGTAGACAGCTTAGATGTTTAAGGAGAGGTGTTATGTGGTGTCACTTTCTCCTGCCTATTATCATGCTTCAGAGATGCCATAAGAGTACAGAAGCTTGTCAGAGGGAATGATATGTTCCAGGGTACCCAGAGATGCCATAAGAGTACAGAAGCTTGTCAGAGGGAATGATATGTTCCAGGGTACCCAGAGATGCCATAAGAGTACAGAAGCTTGTCAGAGGGAATGATATGTTCCAGGGTACCCAGAGATGCCATAAGAGTGCAGAAGCTTGTCAGAGGGAATGATATGTTCCAGGGTACCAGTAAATCTAAAAGAGCAAGAAAGGAAACCCGAACTTATAAATCATTAATTAGTTCAAGAAAGTTCTCTCAGTCCGATATTTATCACTTGACTGGTTCGTACATCAACACGTTGATTGTGAGTCAAATGTGTTAAAACTTATTTCAATACTTTCTCTATTAATTTTTTTTATAAAAATGAAAGATTAGATACTGGCCTGTAGTTGTTTTTTTTTGTTTTTTTTAAATAATCGGGACAAACGGTTACCCTTTTCATCAATGTTATGGTGATAGCATGTTTGAAACCAGAGATCTTTACTAATTTGAGTGACAGCATCACAAAAACTATTCAAACGTCTTTCGGATCAAGATCGCCTGATTTTTTTTCTGTCACTATTTGAAAGGTATAAAAAAAAATCTTTAAAAAATATTAATGGTTCGCGCTCTCATGGAAAATCTGTTCTATAACTGTTAATAGATGATCTTATCTTGTCTATCTTATCTTTAAAAATATTCCCTAAACTTATCAGGTACTTGATGAATAGAGAGTGTTGGAATAATTGTGCGGCAGCCTATAGTACACATGTCACTTATGATATTGAACAAGGCTTTTGGTGAACGTTCTCCATTACTTTGCTATGAAAGTACATTCGTTTTGTTGACACTATCAGATTAGTATTTTAGACTTAGATTTGCTAAAAATATTTCTACAAATCGTCAGTTTATCAGGTTACTCTTTTCTTTGATCTGCGTTAGCCTGTTTTTATTTTTCTTAGCTCCTCTAAGAAGACAAGGAACGAAAGAGAATAATGTTGTTGAGGCTGAAGATAGCGATGAAGTTCAGAGTTGTAGGACATGGCTGACACCCATGTCTTCAATGGATTGTACAGTTTATATATAGCACGAAAAGCAACTTTATCAAATTCCGTACTATGTCTCTACTAGGTGTGAGAATGGAGGTTTCAAAAGTTATGACGTCATGGCCACAGAGTCGTTTATCTCCAACGTCAATGTTCATGGATCCAGGCTTTTTATTAATTGAAATCAGTCAAGAATGCGTGTTTATCGATATATCGGCGTACCAATAATTTGATGTAAGTTTTGAGATGCCATGATGGACTAAAAAATCTGAACGGCAGTAGTATTTTTAAAGTCGAAACGTCTCCATGGAAAACACGTTTTATCTGTGTCATCACATAGCTATTTTAGAAAATGATCTTGAAAAGCATTGATGAAGTCTTTGTTGATGAATTTATTCTTATTAATTGGTGGTATTAGATAACGACATATAAATGTGATAGTACGTCCGCATTCAGTCAAGTACACTGACAATACTCAAACATCACGTAGTCTTGTAATGAATAAAAGAATTCAGTCCCTGTTTAAACAGGGCACAAATGCCCCCCTCCCCTCTAGCCTACTCAGTTTGGGAAACGAGCATGCAGTATAAAAATTATACTGCTAGATTGTGTCCATGAAGAAGTTCCGTCACCTATCGGGTAGAGCCAAGACACGGCAAAACCGATAATGTCCATGTTTAGTTCATTGGTTAAGCTCTCTGAATGACAGGAGTAAAGCTTCTTATCCGGTATCTGATTCTATAGCTAGAAAGTCCCTGCCTAGGTCCTAATTCTCATATATTGTCATGTCTAGCCTTGTGTTTTGTCAACTAAGACACCTGATGCTTCTCACAGCTGCCAGCAACTATGCTAATATTTTATAATCATATGAAAATAACTTTGTCTCACAACCACTTTACTCATTTTGAAAATATTTTGTTCTGATTTAACAAAGAACCAACAAAGCAATGAAGTCACCCTGTGTTCTTTAATTTACACCCCCCCCTCCTCCCCCTTTCTTTCCCTGTTTAAGGAAGACCACCTCTTATTAATGACAGACACGGCTATATACCTGGAGGATCATCTTCACAAGATTCAGCAGTCGATGGTTCTGGCCAAAGCCGTTTATGCGCTTGATCTATTTGATGACGAAGATGTAGATAAATCCCGCAGCATACCTGTAAAAAGACTGGTTGATGAAGCGGTCGTGGTAGCTTCTTTTGTAGTTACTATGGCCTCCAAGAGATCTGGGAACCTAACCATCCCTCTCTTTCGTCTGCACATTGATACATCTCATCCTTACGCTCAACTTCTTCCTTTTTCATGACAACACATGCTTACAAACTCACGGCACTGCTATGGGTACATTGCATAGCCTACATAGTCAATCTCTTCATGGGGCAATCGAGAGGAGACTTCTTGTTCTTTTCTAGACAAACCACTAATCTGGCTGAGATACCTAGATGGCATATTTCTTATATGGACCCATGGCCGTGCCAAATTAGAAGCATTCATTCAACATGCCAACAAATTCACAAGCGACATATCGTCCACTCACATTCCATTTAATGACGTCATAGTCATACCACAAGACAACTTTCTGCACTCAGATCTCTACTCAAACCCACAGACACCTTCAACTACTTGCATTGTTCTCGTGCCACCCACACCACATAAAGCACAGCATCCCATACAGTCTCGAATTTAGATTAGTTAGAATTTCTTAATCAGAAGCTACACTCACACGTTAAGTCGCCGATCGCATGCTCAAACATCACCTCAAAAGACGCGGTTTCCCCCACATACATGTTCATTCCTTAGAAACATCTGGATCGAAGACTTTACGGAGCAGAGATAGACCCCTAACAGATTCACACAGAATTCTATAAGTATTAACGTATAATCCAGCTTTACTGAATATCCCGTCCTTACTAAAACAAAAAAATATTTCCCCATCCTCCGAAAGTCAAATTGGTGCAAAAAAAGCCATCTCGACCCTCTCCGTGACAACTTACCGCTGGTTTAAAAACCTCAATGACTCATTAATATATTCATTCGCGTCTAGACAAGACACAGCAGGCTGCAGGCCATGCAACATCCCCAGATGCATGACATGTACATTCACCACAACATCGACTTCTTTCACTTCCACACCATGCAAAGCATACAACAATCTACATAATCTCTCATAACAATCTACATAACCTCTCATAACAATCTACATAATCTCTCATAACAATCTACATAATCTCTCATAACAATCTACATAATCTCTCATAACAATCTACATAATCTCTCATAACAATCTACATAACCTCTCATGCCACTCACACGTCATTTATCTTATTACATGTAGCTTATGCAGCAAACAGTATGTAGGACTAACATCACAAACACTAAGCAAACGGTTTAACAAACACAGATTCAACATTAACAACGATAGAGGCGATGCTGTTGCCGAACCATCAGCCAGGTACAACTCACACCAATAGTCCAGTTACCCACAGCAGACATGATAGGCTTACAAATCAATAAAACATTCTGGATACATACCTTACAGACACTAGAACCACAAGGTACCAACATCAACAACCAAGAAACCTTTCCAATCCCACAATAGACGATGTTCCTTAAAAAGATCAGCGAGAGTTAAGCCCTTAATTTAACTGGCACTCTTAGACCAGAGATGAAAGGGGTGCATAGGCCTAATCCATCGATTATGAATTTTTACACCTCATTCTACACTAAAAACAAACAACAGAATCTGAATTTCGCCAACATTTTGCACTAGCAAAGTCGAATATGCATACTCAATAAATATTACACTCAAAACATTGTCAGGATCTAAATTTCTACATAATGCTTTGCAAGACTCTTACAAGATCTTGACACTGTCTTGCCACTTGATGCGGATGGTCTCGGACGAGAGAGTGAGGCTGATCAACTGCGCAACTCTTCCTCACTTTAATCTAAGTTTAGCGCAAGTCAAGACTTCACCATTCTGCGCAACCCTTAAGTCCCGTGGCGATGGGCGAGTGTCGAATCGGCAGGTGTGGATACACCGGGAGCTGACAGTCACAGACCTGCACACAGGCGGCTCAGGGCACGCGGTCGCTCTCTACTGGACTAAAGCAGCAGTGGAGTTCGGCAGGCCCGTGTGTGTCTGAGCAGCCCTCTGTAGGATTGACTCTGCTAACCTTCATGGAGGAAGGGGCTAGAAAAGGTGCCCTGAACATAGTCTGCTTCACATCACCCTGACCAGCATACCGCAGCTGATGGGGATCCCTTCTTGCGGTCGAGCAAAAACGAAGAAGAAAAGAGTGAAGGTGCTCAGCCTTGCAACATGGAAAGTGCGAATCCTGTCCGACAACATCAACGCAGACAGGCCAGAGAGAAGAAGTGCATTGGTCGCCAGAGAACTAGCCCGCTACACCGTGGACATAGCAGCCCTCAGTGAGACACGCTTTGCACACAAGGGACAGCTTACAGAACTGAACGGGGGCTACACCTTCTTCTGGAGTGGCCTAAATGGTAGCGAACGTCGTGAGCAGGTGTGAGATTTGCCATTAAATCCCACCTAGTTCGCAAGCTTGTAAAAC